>JAACJT020000007.1:19219077-19229777 GCA_009936485.2 Gymnarchus niloticus
TGTGTGTGTGTGTGTGTGTGTGTGTGTGTTTCTCTGTTTATGTTTGTGTCAGTGAGCATGTCTGACTGGTACAGCCATAGCAGGAAGAGGAGAAGTTTCCAGGGAATTTGCGAGAATGTGAGGAATGTCTCTTTGTTGATGTATAGCGTAAATACAATATTGAATAATAATTACAGAATTAGCTGAGCACAGCTGAAGTAAAATCCATTCTGCATTTAACCTTTGACTTGGTGAAACTTGCGGCAGTTAGAGTGGGATGGACATGTAGGGTTATTTTTGTGGTGACAGCGATGTGGCCTCCAGGCCACTGTTGGACAGAATCAAAGATGCCAAGATTCGGATGTGCTAATCGCTTCCATGCCTAGTAGACACAGGTGTCAGGGCTGCCAGCTTTCTGGGTACAAGCTTGTGTTGCTGCGTTTACGACAGTAGCTAAGGGCTCCTTTTTGTGTATCGATGGCACTCATTCTCCTTTCTTCAAAGTGGCGTTGAATAGGGTGCCTCATCCATCATTTTAACCAATTATTCGACTCGCCATTTGTTTGGGCCACTCTTGTAAGCTTGTACCAATGACTTACTCTCATTATTTCACATTGTAAGTGAAGGAGATGAGTGCATTCATCATGCTATTTGCCTTATTTTTGTTTCTTTTTATTACCATTATGTTTTTTTTTTGTTTTTTTTTTTCTTCTCATTGTATTCTGTCACTCCTTCTTTCGATTCCCTGGGCAATGCTCACGAAAAGGTTCACGCTGAAGAGACGTGCAAGTTTGCACGGTGAAGTATGCAAGATGCTCCACCCCATTCTTGCTGCCTATTAGAAATAAGCATACATGCATGGTGAGGTACAGGGGGTCTGCATCTAGCTATCAGCTATCACAGCTATGGGGTTTCCATAACCCTTGCAGGATAGCTGTGGATTCTCACCTCCTGGCTTGCATCTTTAGGTCAAGAGCCACAAATGAGTTTATAATACCCTCTGCAGTTCTACCAGCCTTAGATTTAAAAAATATCATCTGAGAAATAATATTAACATGGGAATCATGGGGTCATGGGATTGAAAATATTGATAGAGATGCAAATAAAGATTCCTAGTGGATAGATGATCAGGCAACACAGAAACAGGTAAGCGTAGAGTTTGCGTGTTTCCCTCCACTACACACATCTCATCAGCATCTCATCTCGATCCCTTTGATTGGTGCCAGAAGGGCCTCTGAGAGGATGATGGTGCTGGAATGCAGGGTGGTAAGAATCAGTATGGTCAGGTGTGGGATGAGACCAGTGCTGTGGTTCACAGTCAGAATAACTCAGATGTTTTATGTGTGTAGTAAATATATTATGAATTTGGAACCAGTAATGTAAAGACACTCCCATCTCATAGCTGTAAATCACGTGACTACACAGGTCTCACTTCAACCACAGTGCCATAGCTGGCTTCCTCCACCCATTTGGCCTAGAAATTGTCACTGCACCTCCTCATGTATCTGCTGATGAGCTCGGTCATGTAGATACACAATGCAGTACATAGATTGAGAACTGAGTGTGGTGGGGAGCTCAACCTCTCCTGCTCGACGGGGGCTGGCATTGGGCTGTCGCTGATCGAGTTGTCATGAGCTTCTTGTCCCTGATGGGCTGTGCCAATAAAGCAGCACGTGAGCCTGGATTCGGCCATACATGAATATAAATGAAAGACTCCACCCAGAAACCCAGGTGTGTCCGTGATTGGTCAATAGGGCCCGGAGGGATTGTGAGTGTGAAAGAGGCAGCTAGAATCGCTCAGTTTGATGCCCCTGTATTTCCTGGTATACATATGCTCAATTTTGTTATTCACGTAGCAGAAGTATAGCATTGTTTTGAATAGTCATTTACTTATAAAGCTTGATGGCTTTAATAATGCAACACAGTGGTGATAATAAAGCTATGTCATGTTCATGTATTAACATTCATTTCTTGTTGAATTCTACGTCTTCCATTGGTTTTATTGTATTTCCCCATGTTTTTTCAATCCCCAGGACCTAATTATTACATTACAATCTAATAGTAGGTCTACAATGCAAATTAAACACTTATATAAACCAGTAGCAGTAAGGAGTTTGGTCATATATTCACAGGGGTCAGAGAACATGTAACGTTCCTCATTATGTCAGCTAACTGCAGCAGAGGTGAACATGATCCAGTCAGAGAAGTCGACCACCTCCATCTTGAGCCATTCAGCATTGCTGCTCATCCAGATTGTGATAAAATGTGGTCTGGCTCCCAAAATCTGGCAAAGGTATAATAAGAATTTCACAAAGATTTAAAGGACACGAAATGCTGTTCTGTAGCATTGCAGAATTCACACTTCCCAGTGTGACTGTGAAACACATAACCCTTTATCATACCATGCAGTGGCTCAGCGTGATTTAAAAATGCCATGTCTGTGCCTGCTGTAAGGAAATGATGCTTAAACACACAGATGCCCAAGTTTATTCCCCGAGCCAGAGCTTGTTTTAAACTGTCCTGGGGATTAGCTTTGGCATGAGGCTGCTTTTGTGTTTCAGATTGGTAGTGCATTTCGAGAATCGTGAGGAAGGTCGTGTTGATGTTGCTGCCCTCCGCTGGCTGTAGGATCCCGGTTTTACAGTATCAGTATGTAATGGAATAAAATCTTTGTGCAGATACCACGGGGAATCAATATTAAGCTATTGCGAATGGATTTTGATTGAATTTGAAACATTTTGTTTCAGTAAATGATATTTTGAAAAACAGTTCAAAGAATGGATGTATCTGCTTGAAGTTACCTGACTTGGCACATGATTATTGATTCTTCTAACCTCTTAAGTACAAGGTCACAAGAATTGGCCTGGAGCCTAACCAAGCAACATGGAACATAAGGCAGGGGAACACTTTGGACAGGATGCCTGTCCATCTCAGGGCACACACACAGTCACACACTATGGGCAGCCAAGGGACACCACTTTACGTTTGGACTGTGAGAAGAACACAGAGTACCCAGAGGAAACCAGCTCAACACTCAGAGAACATGAAAACTCCACACAAAGGAAGGTGGGACCCCCTCGATACCCCGACCCTGGGTATGTCAGGCTGCCATGCTACCCCACAAAATATTGTTTTTGTGAGAACTTCATGAGTTTCATGTGTATTTGATATTTAAACAAGATGCATGCAAAGTTCACACATTGCAATGAAAAACTTGCACAAAGTTTCTGCCTTTGGGTGATAAAAGGGAAATTAGAGAAACCTCAGTCTCACTAGCAATGCAATTATTGAATTCTAACCTACCCTAAAAACAGCTAAATAAATTAAATTGGATAAAGATCAAGTTTTTCACCCTTTTTTTCCTTAAAAACCAGATTGGGGGGGGGGTGAAACAGTTGAAAGTTGTGTACACAGACACACATGGCCAGGGATGAGGGGATTGGCTGGGAAAACTGGTAAAGGATTGGTCATGTGTGGAGGACAGGAATCGCTGAGGTGTCCATCTGTCAACCTCCTCAATATCCACTAAACCTGGCACGTGTGGGGCTTGGAAGGGAAATGGAGGCATCAAATTGTGGGTCTTTCAGAAGGGCTCAATACATAGGATGGGAGAGTATCCACTTCCTTAGAAATCACAGAGAAAATCAGCCTAAACAAGCTGAGAACTGCAATCTTTTGCAATCTCTATTCTCAGTTTGATTTCCCATGCAGTGTGTCTTTCCAATAAACCAGTCAAGTAATGAAAAGTAAAGCCCCTGAAATCAGTGGATTTTCTTGAGATTTGTGCTGTATAAATTCATCCAAGTTTCCTCTAATTTGTTTTTAGTGTGTCTTTTGTATAGTTTTAAAGCAATACTCACTATTAATGACGTGCATTTTTAATACAGCAATTTGTTGTTCCCCCATGTACTCATTATAGCATAAGTATCTTGTAAGTTTTTAAAGTCCTGTGTTTGTTTTAATAGCAATTTACCCTGTTTGGTGACATCTTAAATGATAAACTTGCAGATATATCCTGAGTTATAATCCTCACCTGGGTTAAAAAAGGGGCTTTTTTCTTTCAAATGTCTTTGCTCCCATAACGATAAGCTGACATTGAGTAACTGGTACCTCAGCTGGTACCTTGACATGATAGTGAACCTTAGCAGTGATGACCCTGAAGTGTGTGATTTATTTCTATTTGCACCATCTTGCTCCCCTTTCCTCCAGGGGTACAGAGAATGCAGCCCCAGCCTCAGGTACACAGCGGACCACCACGGTCACCTTCGCCATCCGGCCTGGCACCGGCCAACCTGCTCCCTCCCCGGGCCGGCAGCCGGAGAACATGCCAGGCCAGCAGCACGCCTCCAGCCCCGTCACATCCCCACCGGACTCGGGCCCCAGTCGCGCCTCCTCGCTGCCAGCCTCCGCCTCCTCGCCCACCCTAACGGACGTGTTCGGCCTTCCCACCCCACCCATCACGGGCGAGCGCTTCAGCTTGGGCTCGGGTCGCAGCCGCTCACCCTCCCCCCTGACTCTGATCCAGGCCGTCTCCAACAAGCCTTTCGCCACCAAGCCAGTTGTCCTGTGGACCAAGCATGATGTAGCAGATTGGCTGGAGAGCCTCAACTTGGCTGAGCACAAGGACGCCTTTATGGACAACGAGATCGAGGGGACCCATTTACCAAACCTCCAAAAGGAAGACCTAATAGACTTAGGGGTGACTCGAGTTGGCCATCGAATGAATATAGAAAGAGCACTGAAGCTCCTATTAGATAGATAAGAAAGGGTGACCTTTCTCGAAAGAACTCCTGGTCTCTTCTTCGTCCATTTTTTGTTTCTCCCCCCACCCCCCCACACCAACTTCTATCAAGTGTGTAATTATATTGCCATCGTGCTCTCGTCGGAGATTAGGAATCATCACATCCAGAAGGACTGCAGTTTTGAAATAACCCATGCAGTTCCTCAATAAGCACAAGAGTTCTCTTGATTCTGAGCGATCAGCACATGGCCCAGTCTCCGGTCAGAGCTGCAAGCCCATGGGGCCGACGAGGGGGGGTTCTTCTTTTTAGGGACAAACCAGTAATAGAGACTAATCGCTTTGGAATATAAGGACTTTTTAAATCAGCTTCATTTGGATGCACCCAAACCAGCAGAGCTGGGATTTCATTTTCTATCTTTGCTAGAATTTCTTCAGAGAATATTTCTTGAGAAAAAGGGGATCTATAGATTGATGCATCAGCTGTGTAGAACAAAAATGTCTTGCTTCTCACGCATTTCTCTGGAAAGGAGATTGATGTATTTGCTCAGTTGTCATCATCATTTCTTTCAGAGCACACGCGCAGTCCCCGATTTGACATTTCTACTTGAAAATAAAACCTCCTCTTAACATTTTGCACCTATCTCACACCTATAGGGGCACAATTGTAGCAAGCAGTCCTTTGTGAGTTGTCATTTGCTTTCCCTTTTTTTCAGAAATATGATCAATTTTGATTTAGTTCAATTCAGTATATCTATATGAGTTGTCTGAACGGTGTAAAATGTATATTAACCATTATTGTCTTCCACACAAGTGCAGGTGAGTCCGAGTGAATGCCAAGGGCCGTCCCTCTTTTATTCCAGAACCCCCCTCCAGCTCCATGTTCCCCCATCCCTGACCCCACCCCCCATCCACGAAAGAACGCGCCAGAGTACCGAAGAGAGCAGTGTTCTTCTTGGTTCTGTATCATTTTTTTCAGCCATCGATTCCTTTTGTTCGGTCTGATCTTTAACAGTAGGTCTTTTAGTCCTCGATGGAGGCATTATTATCCGCAGAGACTATTTCTATGCTAATTCTTTGCTCTGAACTGTTGCTCTGCAGTAGAGGTCTTTAAAATGAAAAGATTCTAAGATGATCGCTTATCAAGGTCCGGAACACATACTTTAGCACTGAGTTTGGGAAGTGCAAGAACCAATTTTTTTTTTTTTTTTTTTTCCTCCAAATTCTGGAAAGCAACAGACATACTGTGCTGTATGGCCGCAGTGAGTGTGAATTGTTTAGAGATGTTTTGCTGCTATAATAACACAGTTACAAAAATGTGTGTACATATACAGAAAAAAACATTATGTGTATGTCTTAGTTCAAATTGGGAAATATTGGTATTTGCTTTGGGGGGAGGAAAATAGTTGTGAGACAGGAAGTGGGCAGTTGTCATCTCACTGTTGCGTTTGTGCTAGACATGCTCCTGTACTTTCACACAGGAAGACCTCTTGGGATGCAGAAGGGGAAGCCATTTTTTCATCTCGGTGTGTGGCAACTGCAAAGGTCCCAGTGACTTCTGATAGGCTACCATCCATCTCCATACTTCTTCAGTGATGACAGATTTATTCTCTTCCAGCATAGAAGGTCAGAATTTGTTTAATATGAAGATTTCCCAGATGTACGTAAACTGTTACCAAGAACAGCTACAATGTGTTATAGAATGTAGACCACTTGCTTGTTAAGCTTGCAAGGATCAGGTATTGAACTTCAATGAATTCTTAATAAATGAGTTATGTTTATTCTCATTTAATGGAAAGGTTCAGTTTTGGCATCTCACAGTTCCTGATTGTTTTGAGAACTGTCATCTATCCATCCATCCATCTATCCATCCATTCATCCATCTATCATCCAACCACTTATCTGGGACGGAGTTGTAGAGAGAAAACCAGAAACATTATTGCTAAAGAGGAACAAAGGTTTTATCAGAGGTTTTATCAGAACCAATTAATCTGTTATGGAACCAACTCCAGAGCACAATAAAGCAGTCCCCAAACTGTTGCCATCAGAACTGTTCTTTGAAAGCGAGGTTGAAAGTGTCTGTGTTCAAGTTTCCAAATGAATGCCAAGGGGTGTCTCTGCTAGAATTCTTTCAACGATGGGAGGCTGTATGCAGTGAAAGTCGGAAGGGTACCATCATACAGTCCCCTAACCACCCAACGACAGAACATTGAACTGTCACAGTTGACATACCTAATCAGTGTGAATGGACAAGACAGATTTATATATATGTTCAATGAAAATATACAGATATCAAATTATTATCCAAGACATTAAGGTGATACAGACCTCCTTTAAGAAGACTTACAGGAGCTAAGCTGCTGAATCTATCATTTTTAAATAGATATTATTTTAAAACAGAGCTTCAAAGAAAAGCACAGTATTTTTAATGATTTATATAGAATTATATACAATTTTATAAACCGCATAAAGTATGGTTTGCCAAAAAAACAGATTTATGAATTACCAGTTGAGAAGCAATATTTATATGAAATGGATCTGCTAGACTACTTTCAAATTTGCAGATCCTCTCATATAATATGAAAAGTTAACCTATTTTCATTTTGAGGAAAAGAAATGCAATGACTGGACCCATAGCCACTTGAGAAAATTGACCCTTAGAAACACTAAGATGAAATGGTAGTCACCTGCCTCTGTTACATATTGTAATTAAATTTTGAAAATGCTTAGTTTGTGTATAATGTGTGTATAAATTACCAAAATCTCACAGGCTGTAAATTTATATATAACCTCTCAGGCCAATTTATAGCAAACGGTCTGAGGACACTTGTTACACTAACTTATATATTTAAATAAAAAAGACTAGATGTGACTGTTGACAAATTGATATTATGGAAGTACATATCACTAAGCTAATACATTTGTGGAACTAACATTAGAGCTAAATAGTGGAGTCTTTAAAAAGTAAAAAAGGGAAAAAAAAAAAAAAGCTAAAAATATCACCCAGTGGATTAGGCTTTGTTGCCAGCTGTGGGCAAACCACAAGTCGAGTCTCAAATTGATTTCCTCTTAGAGATCAGCTCAAATTTGGTTTCCTCTTTCTTTTCCTTTACAATTCTTCATAGATATTAAGGGGTGTTTCTCGCTCTATTTTGTGTAAAGACTTGTGTTCATGTTATCTGTTGCTGTAATTTTGTGCTACAAAATCCTCTTCTTTAGAGTTAATAATTGAAATAAAAGAGAGACGTTCATGTTAAAATGCACTTTCCCCAAAATCCTCAATACTCTTGTATGGCAACCAAAATTTACTGTAAGAAATAAATATAATATTGCACTATGGTTGTATTTCTTTGATGGTCTTTCCTCAGTTTCAGCTTGTAGTTTCTTTAGGAAACTGAATGATTACGTTGTTAAAAATTTGTTTCTGTGATTCTGCATATTACTGTTCTTTAACACAGGGTATTTTTAATGAACATATACACAAGTCCCTAGTACCTACAGTCTGTTTGTGGATATATACAGCATATAATACTCTTTATCAGAGTCTCCATAACTATCTTTTAAGGGCCTTGAAAAAACATTCTGACTCAAGGGCAAATTGCAGTGGTGTATCAGCTTCTAGCAGTGGCATGGTTACACTTAGCCACCATTTGTTTTTCCATCCCCTCTAACTTTATGAGGGAAATACAACACGACCTCTGCTAAGATGAACAGCGTTACTGCAAAAGGTTTCACACTCAGCAACCAGTGATCAGTAGCCAGTAAATTAGCATAAACAGTAATGGTCTGAGGACAGAGTAACAGAAACATTACTCAAAACACTTTTACAGAAGACGTGACATCTTATGTCTGCCTAAATTCCAGGCTACTTCATCAGAAATGTCAAAGTGGTCCAGGGAAGGGTGATGACCTGGGTCTCACACATACACTGCCTATTATCAGGTATGGATAGTTCATTATGAGCTCACTGGGCATTGACCACTGCCCAAGGTATGTTTCAAGAGTACCCTGATTTTACTGAAACATGGATAATGTTTGGTTCTCTCTTCTCAGCACAATGTCATACTACTTCAACGGGGTAGTGCATTGCATCACTAAAGCACATTGTAAAATATTCTTCCTGTAACAGAAGTCATTTTTACTGCAGCCACCTATTTAGACCAGTAAACCTGCTGGAATTGGAGAATTGAACTTTGAAGGTTTGCCATGTAGACAAGAGATAGCTGCTGTTAAGCAAATTCAAGTCAATAACACTTGTATTTTTAGTCTTTCTAGGGCAATGAAAACTAAAGTGGTCAGTTTCTGCCATTTTCAAAATGACAAACCACAAATTTATCTGGATAACCTCTAGCTTTGCCATCAAAATACTGTCATCCTTGAGAATCAACATAGGAATTCATGGCTGAATCATAAATTATCTTCCAACAAATCAGAACTTTATTAAATAGAATGAATTAGCTGTGAAAAGTCATCCCATGCCAATAAAATCTAGGTCTAGTTTAGCTGATAACATATTCATTCAGCCGAGTTCCAGATTTGCATGATTACCACCATCCAAAATCCACTTTCATCCATTTAAAGAAATGTACAAAATACACAGTTTCTGGCTATTGGAAACTTTATTTACTTACAAAAATGATAAGCAGGAAATGTAAAGAAATATGCAAGCTAATAAAAAAATGCAATATCTGAAAAGGTCACTTAAAAAATTATAACGAATCAATTTCCCCAGAGGTGGTAGCAATGCAATACTGCAGCTTTAATCAGACGGTCTCTAACCATTACTTTGCTAACACAAGGTTGATCATATTGAATTTACTGTAGGCGTTTATCCATAAGTACACCTTTAGTGGCCCCAGTTCTGTACCTCATGTCCAACATAGAGTGTAAATTGAGTATCATGGCATGCCAGTTAAAAACAGACAATTTAACAGGGACAAAGAATTTCAGTAATTTCCATTATATCTTAAGTGTCTACCATGAATGTGGAATGGTCTATCTCACAATATTAATCCAGATGGGACTTGAACAGCCAGGAGTCACAGAAGGAGCTTGATAAACTGCACGAAACCCAATTTGAGAGGCAGACCAAGGTTTCATTTTGACTCCATCTAGCATATTTAGTGGTGAGAAGCACATTGCAATCAAACAGTACCGATACCTTGAATAAATTTTTTTTTTTTTTAATTCAATTCATTAGCCTGCTGATCAGTGTAGAGGTCTGAGATTCAAATGGATGGACACAAATTTTTAAACATCAAGAAATTTCCCATTCAGTTCTCTCTATATCCTTTAAAACACAGGAACCCCACTTCACCAATGATTAATGCTTCAAATGAAATAACACAAAGTATATAAGCTACAGCAAGCCATCGAAATAAATGATAAACTCATGAAGCCACAGCTAATAATGAGTGCTAGTGAGCAAACAGCAGCAACTTCCCTGCATGACAGGCTGAGCAAGTCCCCTGTCCACTTCGCCCTACCACTGCCTTTGGAGCAGGGCCTTGAGGTTTGCCTACTCCGTGCTGGGCCTAATTTCCAAACGAGCCTAGGAGCAACAAGGCATTAATGCCTTGAGGCCAAAACAGATCAGTATTTGCATTTAGAAAACCAAAAAGAGCCCAAAGCCTTGAACGATTAGCATCTCCCTCCTTTGCAATTAAAGCTATCAGATGGCATCACGGGATTGGCTGTGCAGGTAACGGTCGCCTAATGAGCTCTGCATTGATGGGCTTGCTTTCAGCACACTACAAGTCATTGAGATAGACTTTTCTCCTCAATCAGGGTGGAACAAATGAACTTTTTTTTTCCTCCTTTTAAAAGCAGGGTGGAGGAGAGGTGAATGATGAATACGAGTGCAGACAGACCTGAGAATCATTCATACTGGAGGCAAGTGTCAGAGAGGTCGGCCTCCTCTGCCATCCAAGGAGGAAGGCGGGGGGGGGGGGGGGGCCCCGGGGGGGGTAAGGGGGGGAGGGGG
>JAACJT020000007.1:19231894-19246330 GCA_009936485.2 Gymnarchus niloticus
GTGGGTGGTGGAAAGGATGGCAGAATAAAAAGCACAAAAAGGTCATTACTGAGGATTGCAGCCTTACAGGAGAGCGAGTGATGACTGATTGAAGTAATTGGCAGTGGAGAACAGCAGGATCATCATCATGCAGTCAGGTATGTGTTTGAATGTTAATTCAGGAACAGGCATGCGTCGACCAGTGGGGGAGCAAACCACAGCCAAAGTGCCCGAAATGCTCCAAATGAAACAAGCTTGACCCGACACATGTACCAGAACTAGTACAGCTAGCACTGATTAGAAAACACACATTTTAAAGACACTTTACCCTTCTAAGCGCTGAGGAGAGGTACAAAAGATTAACATGTACACTGTGAGGCTTCCTGCTGCTCTGTGGGTCACCAGAGGACCTGCAGAGGGAGCCAGCCTCCCACAAGGCAGATGTCAGGGATACTGTTGGAATATGTAGCCTGTACCCACCATGAGACCGAGCAGGGGAAAACACGCAGCTATGCCCAAGTACGAGTCAGCCAGCTGTCTAAATACCAACTTACAAATCGTCCTCATGGCCTCTTATCGTAAATGCTGCCACGCAAGACAAACTGGGTGTGCGGATGTGTGTTACAACCCTTCTTGCACAAATATTTCATACTGGCCGTGATCCAGACTGAAGAATCCCAAGCAATGAGGGGCCTGAGGAGAGACATACCGTTCTGGAGGTGGGGGGCGCAGAGGGGCTGGTGAGGGACATGATCTCCTGGATGGCTAGGCGCAACTTGAGCCGGTGCAGAGGGTTGCTAATGCCGATCTCCCGCTGGATCTCAGTGTCCGACAAAGCGGACATGATGGCGCCGCTCTTTACATTGGCACGGCAGGCGGCCACATACCAGGCAGGCATGCCCACCCACAGCTGGGGGGGGGTTAGAAGGCCAAGGGTCAGCTTCACCTTTACTATAGTGCAAATGTGCCCCAACCCAGGTCAAGTGCAATGCTTCATAAGTCTCCATAAAAGGCAATATACATAGGATCGGTGAATCTTAAATATGCAAACAAAAGGTCACCAAGTCAGACTGCGACAGGCCCTACCTCCAGCCAGACCACCACTGTAGGGCCATCCCACTGAGCAAAGGGCAGACCCTGTCTTCGTGCTTCCTCCAGCAGCTCATGCCTGCCATAACCAGGAAAGTGCACATGGCACACATATTAGGCCATTAATCCAGTATACATCTTTTTTTTGAGGTAAACACATTGTCTAGTTTGACCCTATTCACACAAAGCCCTGGATTCCATGAATTCAGACTAAAAACAGACAGTCCACCTGGCCAACTTGAAAACTGAAATTCCTGCAGTTAATATCTAACATGGTGCAGCACCAGAGGGAAATGAAGCAGACTACTGTACAGCACCAGACAACAGTGCTGACACTGAGCCTGAGGACCCGCTAAAAAGCAGCTAAGCTTTAGAGTGCGAGGATGAACAGCACGTGTCAGCAGCCCAGAAGAGCAGTCACATGACTAAAAGCAGTTGTGAGATTGACATTTAAGAACATAAAAGGTAAGCATGTGCCAAAACATTTCATCTGCTTTTTCAGCTGCTCATGCACCCCAGTCGTGTACACGACCTATACAGTTCAGTTTGTAATTTTTTAATTAATGACAGGATATAATTTGTCAAGTATCATGTCAATAGTTACAAATTAGGTTATAGTGCAGGAAGCGTAATTTTTGAAATCAAAACAAAATACCAAACTGATAAAAGGATAAGTGATACTGGGAAACTTATGACAGCAATACAAAACCATTTCAAAAGGGTGACACATTCAGTATTCCCCTTCACCCACAGCATTGGTATAGCAGCACGTTTTCAGTTACACACCCAGCTTAACAGCACTACGTACTGCAGTGTCCGATTCAACATGTTAAAATATCACAAACCAAGTCAAATGACGTTCCTAACTCAGAGTCATTCACATGCTATTTGATGCAGCGGCAGTTCCAAGAAACTCAAGGAACCAAGTGAAGCCAGTAAAGCAGGCACCTGAAAACACGGTCATGGGGATTCAATGGTAATTGGTACATTAGACTGCACCACACCACCCCCCAAACCCTGAAGTGTTACAAGGGCAGAATAAGCATACATTTTAAATTCCCCACATCCAGTTTTGAGAAGCTGCATTACAGAAACCAGATAAGTGTTAGTAAAACAGGCAGAGAGGGAATGTGTCAGTATCTACATATCGGTCCTGCCAACTTTGGCACTGACACTAAAAATCAGTCCTGATCTGAGAAATTCACTGCACCCTGTTAACAAGGAGAAAGGCATCAATCTTCAGCCTCAAGCTACTGTTATCAAAATCATTACCAACTATAACTTTTTAAACAGGTTATAAGCTCAAGCAGAAACCATCTTTCATTTACATTCCATTAAACAGGAGCGCAGGCATGCTAAAAGACAAACGTTTGGGTCCTTGGGAAACTGCCAAAGCATGCCGTACCCAAAAGACACCTTAAAGCAGAGAGAAAATGGAGAAATGGCCTCTGGGGCATTAATGGAAGATGAAGCAAAATGAAAATTCATGAACTTACCCAGTTTTTGGACTATGAAATGAAGAGTAAAATAAAATGGGGAGAGACAGGAACGAAAATTCAGCAAAAAAAATGGCAGAAGCAAATTTACTAAAGATTAGGCATTTGTTAATTATGGACAGACTACATAAACACAAGACTAATAAAAAAAATTAAACAGGTCAATTAAAAAAAAGGAAACATGGAGGAAATACAGAAGTTATGACCACAGTCTGATTAAAAGATTCCTGTAGGATAAATGTACAAGAACTACTGTCAGCTTCACTGAAGATCAAAAATTGAAGCAGCTTTAAAAGAAATAAATCCTACTGCAATGAATGACAAATGAGAAGTGATGAACTGATGATTGCAGGAAGGACAGGTGAGGTGTCACATTGGGTGACACCATCAAGCGAGTCTGTGCGGTGAGGTGAGGGACTACAGGCAGGAGGTACAATACCTACTTTTTCTGCATCTTTCTATTTTTCTCCCCCTGGCTTCCCAATTTTCCAAGGCCCAAGGCATCTTGTGGCGAGTTCTCGGCATCAGGCGCAGCTGCTGCTTTTAAACCCACCACACACACACACACACACACACACACACACACACACGTTAGCTGGTGGTCCTTCTGCCTAGCTTAATGCTCTCTTAAAACAGACACATAGATGAGTATGATAGCAAGTTAGGAATTTGTGCCCGTACACAGAGAGTCACCATTTTAAACCCTGAGGGCACATTAGTGGCAGTGCAGCACAGTACAGGTACAAACCAACCTTGGCTAGAGCCATCTTTACCAGGAGGGCCTGGTCTGCCTTTCTCCTTTTTGCCAAAGAGCCGCCCAATAGATGATTTGATGCTCTTCTTCTTGGTAGCCTTGTTCAGAGAGTCCTGGCTGCTGTTGCTGCTGCTGGGGTTACTGCCCTGTCCATCAGGGAAGCTAGAAACACTGCACAGGGCAAGTATGCTAAGAGCCCTAATGATACCCCAACACACTGAAATACACCCATAAGCAGCCTGAAGTGCCCCCACCATTACCTATGGTGCACAGTCATCTTCCAAGTACTTGTGACTACGTTACCTTCTGATATCCCTGAGGTCTTCGTGACTGGCTGCATGAACGGCACCCCCATGGAGACGAATGGACCGTGGGGTGGAAGGAGGAGAGGTCTCACATTTTATCGTAGTTTTGTCATCCTGTGAGGACTAGGCACAAGGGCAGGGATGGCAACATTAATGCAGTATTAGAGACCAGAGCATGAGTCTATTGCAGAAATTCAACACGGAGGACTGTGGGAGGACAGCTTATTACAGCATTACTGCTCTAAAAGTAAAACCTGAGAAATGCCCACAACATTCTAAAACCTCTCAGCATCCAATGCCGTTCCCACACAACATATTTCTGCAGGGAACCTATAATAGCATGCCTGGGGGAAAGGGGTAAGTTAAGCATAAACAGATTTTGGAGAAACATGCAGTAATAAAGCTGAAAGGTTAAGAGCCAAGGTATGACAGCACTGCTGAAGAGTTGAGTATCCTTCAAGTTGCCATGGCTCCACTGTTCTTTGCAAAATAAGGTGACATTTCACTAGAATCTAAGCAATGGCTTTTAACACGTGTAATCTTTTACAATACCGTTTCAGACAAGAACCTGGCAAACTATGGACAGGCACTTTAACTCAAATTTTAATTTGTTCAGGTTTTCATAAAATGTTAACACCTGGCTATAAAGAATCAGAATATCTTTATTGTCATTGTAACGAGTACAACGAAATTAAGTGCAGTCCCCTAAATAAAACACTTTAAAGCAAAAATTAAAACCACAAGAAAAATCGCAGGAAGCATCTCAGCATAATAATACATTTAAAATTACTAAATGGCAAGTGTCATATCATTTCTTAATCTTAGGCTACACTACATAGCATACTGTAATCGTCTTTGTAAGCCAAAGATCATTTCTTGTAATTACCTTCCTGCGGTGCTTCCGTAAATCACTAGGCTGTTGAAAGCATGAAAAGAGTTCAGAAGGGAAACAGAAGAGTTAATAGCACAGCGAGCACAAGCAAGATGTAGGGCGAGCTGGCTAGCGCACTAAAAGGTCGAAGGGAAGTAGCCAGCGGCCAATATTCATGGTCATCTTAAGAGCAGTAAACCTGAGCAGAGATGCTGGGAAGCACCGCGGAAGAGGGGCAGGAGGTACACTGAACACACAGGAGCAGAAGGCAGTGTTGCATCCCGCAGTGATGCCAACTCTGTGGTCATATTCACACCGAGGAAACCACTACTAGACAGATACCAGTTCTGAGCTAGCTGGGCCGGTGCACCATACTCAAGATGGCGATGGGGCGAGGCTGGGTCTGAATACGGAGAAGTAAACAGACCTTTTGAGGTCATTTGGTCCTGGTATTTCCAACGTAAATATTTTGGAAGTAGCTCATTTTGGAAGGAGCTTATCTCAAGGTTTAATAGCTCGTTTCCGTTTCCATCAAAGGAAACAAAGTATGGCCATGGAGGCCTTGCAGACTGAAGCTGGACTCAGTCTTGTGAATCAAGAAGCCAGAGAACAAGAGCAAGGTCCACAAGCAGCCGAGGCCACTGCAGGCGAGCTTAAATTGCAAACCCTAGCAGCACTTGATCCATTATGGGCTGAGGACTCTAAAATGAGTGTGGTCACTGGTGTGAACAGGATCTCAGACTTGAGCAGTGCACCAGAGCACCTGGGCAGTACCTTGGTGTAGCACGGCGAATAGCTATATGGTAGGGCGGGACTAGAGGAGTAATATGGCAGGTAAGCTACAGTCTGATGTGATAGGGAGGTCTCGATAATGTATGGATCATAGCAGGAGTGCTGGGGGACACAAAAAGGCATTAAAAAATGTGGGGTGGGGGTTTAATCAATTATGACAATGACAGAAACTAGAAGGCATTGGTTTAACACAAATAAAACTAATGACAAACTAGTACATTTAGACTGACTATAAATCACAGAGCACAAGCAACAAAAATGCCAGGCAACTAACATGCTCGCATTTAGTTTTAAATCAACACACTCAAATTCCAAGGTAACACTACTGCAAGGATGTATATTCAGGGGAGGTGGGTTATACCCTGGTCTGAGTTTATGAAATGAATGATTATGAAACGTACCAATAAACTGGCCATTGTGCCAAGTTGGGCACCAAGACAACGTTATGATTAGAAAACAGTTTGGAGTGAACAGCAGTTTAGGCGTCCTAAAAATGAATAAGCCGGCAAGGAATGGAGACAGCAGGGGCACAGGGGACAATCCAGCGGGGGGTCCTACGGGTGGTCTGATGCCTCACCAGAGTCATGACGCCCATCCTGTCAACCTCCCGGTTGGGGCTGCGAGGCACACGACATGGGGTGGAGCGGCCAGAGCCTGGGGGCGAGGAGCCAGCCAGGGAGGAGCCCACAAAGGATGGAGGGAGGGAGCGGAACCGCCCCCCGAGGCTGTCGCCACTGCCCACCCGGCTCTCAATCTCCTCAGCCCGCTGTGTTGTGCTCTCCTTCTCCTCCTGAATCATCCTGCGGGGTAGAGTGACCGACATAGGGGTCAACTAACTGAAGAATGATGTTTGCCACTGGATGTTCATAAAACAGCTAAAACCACATATCAGCTATTAAACAGCCTTAATGTGACCGATCTGATTTGCTTGGATTTCAATCAGGTCCAACAAATCAGCATATACATTTTTTAAAAAAGCCTAACTCCCTAATATCATTTAAGATTGCACTGAACTATTGGAGTTTCTTCAAATACTGATCTCTCGTCACTCCAGCTGTATAGGAAGGAGGAGATAGAGGTTGGGCCCCTGCCTGATTTCATTGTTGATGGCATCCAGCTGCTCCTGCAGCATCAGGGCTAGGGTCTGGGCGTCAGTCTGGCCGGCAGGTGACAGCAGGTCCACGGAGCTGAAGATGGTCTCGCGGTCGTCCTCTATGTCGGATGCATCCATGTCACTCTCAAAGGCATGTGCCACGTTCGCCAGCACATTGGCCTGCTGCACACGCTCCCACTCCTGTTCATTCAGCGTCTGGACCTGAGAGGTGGGCAGCAGAGCGTCAGGGAGACAGGACAATGGGGAGCCACCAGAAGTGAACAGAGCAGCACATTCATGCACAGCCAACCGCAACCAGTGCAACAAGCTCAAAAAGCTGGGAGGGAGCAACAGCATCATCACACGACATCAGCAAACTCCCAGAAAGGCTCAAGTGGCATGGAGCTTCACTGTGGGGAGGTGGCGGCTAATGCAAGGCAGCAACTCAGCACGCATTAAAACGTGCAGCGTGTCACTCGCCAAGCTGAAAGCACTGGTGTAGCTGCTCACTTCCTGTACAAGAGCCACATGGAGTGTTAAATGAGTCTGAGGAGGAGACTGACCTTCTTGAATACAGTACTGCACCACACACACACACACACACACACACACACACACACACACACACACACAGGGTGCAAGCATTTTCTCACACAGTGCAGGTGAGAGCACACTGACACTTGCGTGCGCACACACAGTTTCCTAACCCCATCCTCACAGAGTGGGCAGAATCAGGAGTGACATCTCCGCTCATCCACTTACATGCCACTGCGGTCCGACGTGGAAGCAACAGGAATGGGGAGGGGGCGTTTAAACAAAAATCACATATTATAGTTGCATATGAAGCCAAGCCAAACTGATACGAGCATAAAACAAAAGTAATTCTGACCATTAGCCTGGCTCTATGCATGAAGGGGAAATTATCCACCAAAAGACTAATAAAATCTAACACTGACATTCAACAACAAAACCAGATAAAAACTTGGTGTTTAGTTTCCTGTTATGGGGTACATAGCTGCCTCCTGGGTCATTCATGACTTCCAGTTTTCCAATGAGACTACACTGACAAAACTTACTGGTAGGGGGGAGGGGTTTGGAAACTGAACATTAGGCAGGCTTCCACAAAAATTTATCACAAATGTTCTCTACATTAAGGGAAAACACATGCAACAGTCAGGAAATGGGGGGGCAGAGATTTATCTGGGCTGTTAATAATTGGTGTCATTTACTGAATCTTTTGCATCCATCAGCAGTTATATAGTCCATCTCAAATCCTGTTATGGCCAAGTTAACAATAGGACCCAATCTTCCCCCGGTAAACAGCTCAGTGGGGATAGGTTGAAGTTGCTCACCTTGGAAGGCTCCTCTCGGAGTGCAGCCACCCGTCCCTTCTGCGGCCGCCTCAGGACCAGCGCACCCCCATAGTGGTCAGAGTGGCTGTCCATCACAGAGGAGGCGGACACTGGATACCTGAAGTCTGGGGTGCTGACTAGCTGTGAGCGGCTGGAACATGATCCACACAGAGGAAGCAGTGGGCTTAGGGGGCAAAGGACAGGACAGCTCAGCACAGCAAAGACCACCTGACATGGGGCTTACCTGTGGTGAAGCATGGAGTTGCTCCGGCTACGTCCCTGTTCATTGTCTGCTCTCATGGTTTCGATTTCAATGAGAAGCTGCTCCTATAAGAGTGGTTAAAAACATCAAAATGTAGCCACTCTCCAAAATACGGGTACAGTATTATCCTAGACGTGTTACGGCACGACAGAAACATCAGTCCATGTAAATGTATATATCTGCAAGTCCTTATAACAGGTCACATGGCAAACAATATTGCTGAGTTGTAAATAAAACGTGGCATGGGAGTTTGTGTGGCCATACTGAAAAATCACCGACCTTCTCACGGTGAGCTTCTTCAATCAGCTTCTTTGTGTGTTCCAGATCTCGAATGAGAGCATTCTAAGGAAATACAGAATGCATTACAATTTAAGCAGGAAAACACCGCTAAAGAGATGTGGCCTACTGTCAGAATGAGCCAACCTTGTCCTCCAGAGCAGACATTCTTTCCTTTAGATGGAGCTGTAGCCTCTCATTAGACTCTGACAATAACCTATCCACGGTTTCAGACAGGCGCTTGTTGTGCTCCTCGTTCATCTTCTCTCGCTGACGGGCCTTTTAAGGGAAAAATAAAATTGTAATCCTGCTATTCATACAAAAACACAGACCACAGGTGAATTAAAATTGTGTCAAGTCAGCCATCTCTCCAAGACTGTACATTTTTTCTCTTAAAGCCAATATTGATGGTCAAGCAGATTTCCAGCAATTTAATCAGTTTGATACGCACTAAAAAAAAATATTCTATATATATATATATATCTATATCTATCTATCACAGCATTCATGTGCACATGTGAAATTAAAATGCTATTTTGGCATGGCATCTGAAATAGCAGTGAAATGGCCTTTCAGGGAACACAAGGGCGAACGGACAGGCAAACTGAAGGCTACGCCCTCACCCTCAGCAATTCCTGGTTCTTCTCCTCCAGCTGGGCCTCCATCTGCCGAAGCCGCTCTTCAATGTTTCCATGCCGTTCCTCAGCCTGCAGGAACAGGCTGCAGTCAGACCTCCATGGGCACATACACAAGCAGGTTTCAAAAAATAAACCACAACAGGTACATATATCTGCACATATGCGGATGTACACAGACAGACAATGACGACAAAGCTGACCCAATAGCACCATGCGCTGGGAAGTGGAGCGTCAGGTTCAAGCACACGCTGCCATGGCAACAAACCTGGAACGAGTGGATCAAGGGGAGCCTGGCAAGATGCTGCATTTCATCAGGCAGAGGCGTAACGTTAGTGCACATGGGACAGAGGTAAAGGAAGGTCCATTCAGCTTAATGTCCCCACCCCCATCTGCCAAACAGTGGGAGATTCCAACGTTTCCATAGCATGCCATTTTTTTGCAGGCTCCATTTGACAATGGAGGAAGTAAAGAAAATTGCACCCACCCTTCATCACTTAAACTGCTTCTATAGACAATTATAAGCTTAATATTCATTTCCTGGACCTCTGTGCAGATGAGTTAGCGAATGCCTGGCAGGTGAATGAGAGGAGGAGGAATAGCAGGCAACAAGCAAGCGAGGCGCTATAAGCTGTCCTCTACCTTCCTCAGCAACTTAGCTTCTTTTAGACCAGAGTCGGTGCACACAGAGTGGTGAGGCTACAGAGAGCAGAGTGTACAGTTGCGCCATGGAGAGAAGGTGCAGAGACGTCCTTTAGTAGAGGACCAACCCAACCACGGAAGAAGGGGATTTGGGCAACACCACACACACACTCCTTATTTGGGGGGGGCATTGAAGAGTAACATACTGACAGGGATCAAAACAAACAAATCTCCAGTTTTGAAGTGGAGAGGAGGGACAGACCATTGAGGATAATCCCAGGAAAACCATTACAGATTTGGACTATACAGCATTCTCTCTCTCTCTCTCTCTCTCAAAACGACTACCAAACATAAGCCTGTGTCAGGACCCCACTATCGCATTAACCAGATAGGAAGGCAATAAAGTACGAAAAGCAGATGCATTAGGCATTTAACTGCTGAGAGAAGAGCTGTACTGTGCCATACTGACTAACATGCACCCGCTTAGCTTTCAGAAATTACAATACATGACCACCTGACCCACCCAGCTTTAATAAGGTCTAAACACAGGCTGCTCACTAAAGCTTTCTACCAGCTTTTTTTTTTTTTTTTTTGAGTAATTCAAATTTTGCAGCAAAGGATCAACCACAAAGTCACATTAAGACATTGTTTTAATTTTTGATCTTCGAATATAAAATTCTAATTATATGCATGCACAAAGCTTAAAAAGGTCCTTTGGGGTTTTTTTTAAGAAATTCTAATGATTAAGAACAGATCATCAATACTACCCACACACCACACACCTTGGAGTCCAAAACCCATACCCAACCGACCTTAGAAAGAGCCGCCACCCTCTGGGCGAGTTCCGCCTCCACCTCTGGCAGTGTCTCCGCCTTCCTCATGGTCTGCTGCAGCTTCTGCTCAGCCAGCTCTAGCCTCTCTTGCAGTTGCCGGTTCTTATCTTCCGACTGGCAAAAGCAGAACCAAAGTCTCACCATAGACAAGCCTCTTCCATATCGCATGCAACCAGCACTGCATTGGCTGGATTAAGCACATCTTGTTAGGATTTTGGACAAATCAAATGAAACTGCGGGAGGGGATCCAAAAATTGGCTTAGAGTATTCAGTAACCCCAACAGAACACACCATGCATAAATCCATTTGCAGAGCTCACCCAAATATAACGCCTTGGAAAGACGCTACTAGCACAACCTGGGATTACAACGAGACTAAATAAATGGATGCTATTCACACTGGAAGGGGAAAAGCCAGGTTTGTTAAATCAACACTATTGTCACCTTTCCTTCTACAAACTATTTAACCAGTAGACTACTTTTTTACTTCTAATTCCATGTGGATAACATCATGACAATTTAAGGATTTTTTTTATCCATCGTAACGTTTTAAAAGCACTTTTCACAGTGCGCCATTCACCACAGGCACGGCAAGGAAGTCTGACACCATTCAGAGGCTGAGACTAGTGTGATTTTGAGCGCATCATGAAAAACAAACATGGCTTTGAGGCATCCCATTCAGGCCTGCCACTTATACCGCTGATCTGGGCTCAGGCACACAGATTCATTGCCAAAGCACCACAGGCTTTTCCTGTCGTCAAAGGAAGCTGTCATGCAGTCTTCTGCTGGCCAGAGAGCGTTTCACTCTCCACCAGAAAAAGATGGCAGAAGGGACCGAGTGCTTAAAATAAGGCGAAACAGAAACATGGAGTAGAACACTAAATTCAGTTTTCCACAACGGAAAATTCATTTCTACAGTAAAGACATTTATCCTGAGAGATGGGGGTGGCAGATGGAGCTCACCTGCCGTAACACGGAGTCCTTGTTGGCAATTTCATTCTCGAGTTTGTCATTGAGGTCATGTACAGACGTGGCTTCACGCTGCGCAGCAAGGTAGCGCTTCTCTAGCGTTGTTATTCTCTCCTCCATATCCTCCTTTTGTGCCATAGACTGAGGAGGAGATGTTTAAAACCATATTCTGGATGCTAATACCGTCAACGCCACTAGCAGACATCGGCCATTGGTGACATTTGATCAAGGGTTGACCGTAGCCACGTTGCACTCACCTCCCTAAGGTCCCTCTGCAACCTGGTGCTCATGTCCTCTGACTTGATGAGGTCTTTACGGGCAGTGTTCAGGTCTTCTTCCAGTTCCGCCACCCGGCCGGAAAGTGCAGAAAGACGCTCCTTCATCTGGCCCATGTCGCTATTCTGCCGGTCAATGACCTCCTGCAGCTCCACAACCTTAGACAGGTCCTCCTCGTGGTTCAGAGATCCGTCTGACGACCTCTGCAGAAGATACCAACCACGAAATAGCTATGTGTTATCTTGAGGCTGAGGTTCAGGCACATATGTTGTGTTCCCCTGAATTGCATAAGTGAATACCAATGAGACAAACCCAGAGGCTCAGGTACACCTGGATGATCTGATCTGCCATGTTCCACAACCATCCTTTGTTGTATTCAAAATTGCATTCCTGCCACTAGATGGCAATTTACATGCATCAGTACTGTCAAGTTTGCTAATCACACCACTCATTTCAGCTATCCAGAGCACATAATGACCATTAAAGCCATGAAAACTGCATCTCATGCATTCTAAGCCTTAGCAGAAAGGCTAAGAATGAGCCATGGATGGTACTTAATCCACAAGTGAAATCCTTGGGGTGGGGGAAATCGTAGTAATCATTAGGCAGAAGAGGTACATCTTGGTTGTGTGTCAAAAACAAGGCCTTGACAATTAGACGGACGGGAACAAGACTGGTGTGAGCAGCACACAGATCATAAGTGTGTAACATACACAGCAGATAAAGTGGTACACTACCAATTGCGGATTCTCACAACACAACTGCATCTAGATATTCACACGTGGGAAATTCAGGTCTGTTTCCAAAAGCTAGCCTGCATCAAAGCACAAACTGG
This sequence comes from Gymnarchus niloticus, assembly GCA_009936485.2. NCBI lineage: Eukaryota > Metazoa > Chordata > Actinopteri > Osteoglossiformes > Gymnarchidae > Gymnarchus > Gymnarchus niloticus. The sequence goes on from JAACJT020000007.1 coordinate 19,244,353, forward strand.
AGACCGCTCGTATTGCTCTGCTGCGCCAGTGCGTGACCCTCCCAATATGCAGGGAGCTCTTCATCCCATGTGGACCAAATCAGGCTCAACGAGCTGGTACACAAATCAGCACCAAACTGGTCCTAGGCTTTGGACACCCAAGCCCAGCCCAAACCTTTCTTGGTCCCATCGCTGCCCAGAATGCGTCACCCTCACCTTGCCATTTGTGCTCGCCACATTCTCAGCATCGTGGTTAACTTCAACCGGTCCACCAATCACAGCTTTCTTCTGGCTATTCTGCTCTCGGAAAAAAGCCAACTACAATAGAACAAAAAGCCTCATGGTTTATTTATGATAACCACCAATATCCACCTAGACTTGGCTATTCAAAAGATGGTGAGTATACTTTAGAATAGTCCAAGCAGAAATCTGAAAAGACAACAGGAATGCAGAGCTGTTAAAATAGCAAGGCTGCTCCCCGTTCATAACTGGCGCATGGTCCATTCACAAGGCCACACAGCAGGTAATACACTTGAAGAAATGCCATACTTTTACACTCCCCCTCAGTCTCAGTAACATAGAAATTGCAACAATGTCAGACCAAGGACATGACTTCAAAAAAGTAAAAGTCTCCTAAAAGTCATCTTGAGCATATGCCATACTGTCTGAATAGAATCCTTTTTATTGTCATTGCAGAGTACAATGAAATTTAGCAGCAATCTTAAGGAGCAGTCACAGAAACAAAACAATTAGACAAAAAAAAAAAAAACACTAGTCAGTCAAAAGGCCAAGTATAAAATAGCCAATAAACATACATACAAAAATACAGAAGTCTGAATGATATACATGGTATTGCAACCTGAGCGTCAAACAGAACAGGGCACTGAATGTTATCCAATATGGCTGCAAGATGTCCTGGCTCCTCCTGGCCAATCCTCTCCCATGCTGCCAATGGCCTGCTCTGGCACTAGTGCATACCTCCTTGTTTGAGGATGTGAGTTGCTCCTCCAAGGCGCTGCACCGCTCCAGGGCGACTCTCAGCCTCTCCCTCACCTTAATAGAGCAAAACGGACACATCGGTGATCTAATATTAGGTATCACAGAACCCCCAGCCATACAACAACCCAGGTTTTTTTTTTGTTTAACGTTTAAGAAATTAACTAGACACTTCCCTATCCTACTGGGCATTCCCTAACTCCTGCAGGCCTCTAGACCTCGAAGACCAGAGAGGGGATAGCTACAGTTATACAGGCGGCCTATCCCCGTTAACGTTTAGTGTAACCTGTCTCAATCAGCATGTTTAACCATACACATTTTGACAATCATTCAAGTTAAAACTGATCATTCCAGCCATGTTACATTAACCATAGTGAAAGAAAAGGAATGAGTCGCAAAACGTAGACGCCACCTGTTACCTTCTCATCCAGGGCTTTGTGATGCTCAAATAAAGACTTGAGTGCCTTGAGCACTTCCACCTCACTGGACACCCCAGCCGGGGACTGAGCTTGCCTCTTCACCACAGTCATCCTCAGTGAGCGCTCATGCCTGGAGACCAGGCATTCCAAGTGCTCGAGCAGCAGCTGTATGGAGGAGCACACACACACACACACACAAAATGACTACTTCAAAGATGAATGCATATTTAACTCTAATGCTGTTAAGGTGCAACTATGTAACGCAGGGTTTTGTGTCCATTTCAAAATAAGTTTGCTAAAAAAAGACCATGCAGCTAAGCACACACCACCTAACTGACCAAAAGAGTCTGCACTTGCTGGCTGGTGTGATAGGTTTGACCCACTGTGCAGTATCGCACTGAGCCGTCACAGCCAGACTAACTGCAGCAGTCCAGCCTCATCCTCAGCAGCTGGCTCCAGTCCATCCCCCGCTTTGCCTACTTACACACCTGTGCCATTCTCCTGCCCCAACCTGCTCAAGTGGCAGAGTGGGGGGGGGGGGGGGGGGGGGGGAGGGGGCGGCCGCCCACAACACAAACCGCGGC
>JAACJT020000007.1:19246430-19257126 GCA_009936485.2 Gymnarchus niloticus
TTAAGAAGGTAGGCAGTGGTATTTTACTGAAGGATCTACTTCAATATGTTATGGAAGAGTAACAGTGGAGTTTTCATCGGGGGGGTTTTTTTTTTTTGGCACCTCTCCTTTCAGAAATTTGCCTGCAACGGCACTGTGATCGAACATCCAGAGTATGGTGAAGTGATCCAGCTACAAGGAGATCAGCGCAAGAATATCTGCCAGTTCCTTACCGAAGTGAGTATTTAAAAAAAAAAAAAACCACACACACACTTCCATTGTTACATTTTAAGAATTAAAGCTCAGTTTGTTTGACTGGGTAAACTCTCAAGTTTTCTTCAGTTCTCAGTCACTGAGACACTGCCTTGGTCCGCTGTCTGAGCTTCTCTGTTTTCGTTCCCTCTTCATTCTGAACTAGATCGGTTTGGCAAAGGAGGAGCAACTGAAGGTCCACGGATTCTGAATGCTGCAGCACTGCATCCCCTGTATCTCACCTCTGCTTAATGTTTTGCTATCCCTGTAGAATTTAGTTTAACAGTGACTTCTGATTTGGCTAATATCCTGCACTTTGAGAAGGCAATGATCAGCTACTACCGTTCAAGAGTTTGGGGTCACTTATAAATTTCCTTTTTTTTAAAAGCAATTTTTTCTTGTCCATTTAAAAATAAAGTCAAATTGGTCAGAAATACAGTGTAGACATCGTTCATCTTATAAATGACTATCGTAGCTGGAAAAGGCTATTTTTTAATGGAATATCTACGTAGGTGTACAGAGGCCCATTATCGGCAACAATTAGTCCTGTGTTCCAGTGAAATGTTGTCTTTGTTAATGCAAGCTCATCATTTTAAAGGGTTAATTGATCAATCGAAAACCCTTTTGCAATTAAACTGCCCTTCTTTAGACTAGCTGAGAGGCTGGAGCACCAGCAGTTGTGGCTTCAATTACAGGCTCAACATGGCCAGAAACAAAGAACTTTCTTCTGAAACTCGTCAGTCTATTCTTGTTCTGAGAAATGAAGGCTGTCCCATGCGAGAAATTGCCAAGAAGCTGAAGATCTCGTACAATGCCGTGTACTACTCTCTTCAGAGAGCAGCTCAGACTGGCTCTACCCTCAATCGAGAGAGGAGTGGAAGGCCCCGGTGCACAACTGAGCAAGAGGATAAATACATTAGATTGTGTAGTCTGAGAAACAGATGCCTCACAGGTCCTCAACTTGCAGCTTCGTTAAATAGTACCCGCAAGAGACCAGTCTCAACATCAACAGTGAAGAGGCGACTCCGGGATGCTGACCTAGGCAGAGATGCAAGGAAAAAGCCATATCTCAGAATGGCCAATAAAGAGGAAAGATCGAGATGGGCAAAGGAACACCAACACTGGACAGAGGAAGACTGGAAAAAAGTGTTATGGACAGATGAATCTAAGTTTGAGGTGTTTGGGTCACAAAGAAGAACATTTGTGAAACGCAAACCAAATGAAAAGATGCTGGAGGACTGCTTGGTGCCATCTGTCAAGAATGGTGGAGGCAATGTGATGGTCTGGGGCTGCTTTGGTGGTGGTAAAGTGGGAGATTTGTACAGGCTAAAAGGCATCTTGAAGAAGGAAGACTATCACTCCATTTTGCAACGCCATGCCATACCCTGTGGACAGCGCTTGATTGGAGCCAAATTTGTCTTACAACAGGACAATAACCCAAAGCGCAGCACCAAACTGTGCAATATATATTTACAGACAAAGCAGTCAGCTGGTATTCTGTCTATAATGAAGTGGCCTGCACAGTCACCGGATCTCAACCCTATTGAACTATTATGGGAGCAGCTTAACCGAATGGTATGCAAGAAGTGCCCATCAAGCCAGTCAAACTTGTGGCAGGTGCTTCAGGAAGCATGGGGTGAAATCTCGTCAGATTACCTCAACAAATTGACAGCCAGAATGCCCAAGATCTGTAAGGCTGTAATTGCCGCGAACGGAGGATTCTTTGACGAAAGTAAAGTTTGAAGGACACAATTATATCAATTAAAAATCATTGTTTCTAACTTTGTCAATGACTAAAGTTCCAATTCAAACTCATGTCGTATGTTTTCATGGAAAACAAGGAAATTTCCAGGTAACCCCAAACTTTTGAACGGTAGAACACTTAGTGGCAACTTTTAGGTACACCCGCTCACTGATGTGAACAGTCTGCCTTCCTTTGGAGGTACCTCAGTATCGAGCACAGGTGTGGCTTCAAGAGATTTAATAATAAGCATCAGAAGGGGTGAGAGATGTGACCTAGGCGAATTTGAACATTCCAGCATCTCAGAAACAGCCCACCTATCTGGGAATTTTTTTTTTTTTTTTTTTTTTTTGGGCTAGAGATTAGAGAATGGTGCAAAAAACAAATGGCATTGAGGCCGTGGCAGTTCTGTGGGCATCAGGATAGAGGTCAGAGGGAGTATAACAAGGATCATTGCTTGAAAAAGGAAACCCCCCCCCTTGAAAAAACAGCTCAGGACTACAGTGCAGAAAGGCATTGCTGTATGTACAATTTATTGAACACTGAAATGGTCTCTAAGGTGAGTGGAAGATTCCACTGCTGTCAGAGCTTCATATCGTGCTAATAGTTCAGACTTCTAGAATGACAAAATCACAATTCAGGTGAAATGTATTGAAATTTGTTGCTCTGAGGGTGTGGGGGGATGTTTCTTCGAATGTATAAATAGCAATTGAGCACCTTTTTTGAGTGTAGCAGGACACCCAAGTATTGTTGCTTTACATTCTTTCATGCCTGCAGTCAACCCTTATTTGATACTTTCCAGAAGGATTATGTATGTGCCATGTTACGAATCATGCAGCATTTCAGCAAGTATCCCGGAACATGTCTTGAGTTCACTTATTCTGAATGGCCTGCATAGTCCCCAAATCTCAACACCTTTGAACCTCATTGGAGGTGACATGGAATTGTGAGAATCATGGCATGAATGTTTGGCTGAGAAATCTGCAAGATGCTATTAAGACACCGTGGACCAAAAATCTTTCCAGCACTATAAATCTGTTTCCCGAAGAAATGAGGCTGTTCTGGAAGCAACAGGAGAGAGGGTGGGGTAGGAGAGGGCCTAGCTGGTGATAAGTAGGTGTACCTAATGAAGTGGCCATTTTATGTGTGGCTGTTGTGGTCTACTGAAGCAGGAGAACCTGCAAAACTTTTACTTTATTTGTACATGGCTTTTAAATTAAGGCTAAATGCCTCAATTTTTGTAAAAGTTAAATAAATAGAGTACCTAACATTACAATGTGTGTTCATGTTTGTGAGCGATTGCTACACGGCTCAGTGCATGTGGCGTCTCCGTGTTTTCCTGTTCACACAACCTTTCTTTAGGCTGTGATCCCATCCACAGTGTCTCCTGCCTTGAGCTCTGAGCCTCCTGGATCTGGTTTCAGGCCTGCTTTGGCTTAGTGGTTATGGAAGATGGGTAGAAGAGAGATGGTAGTTACATGGCAGGACATGTAGTGATTCTGCTAAGGTTATTGCTAATTAAGTGAGAGGTCAGTATTGGTGTCTCTTTTAGTTCGCATGCGTCAACTTGTGTGTGTGTGTGTGTGTACGCTATGGTTATTCCAGAGTTATGCAGAATGCCATGTGTGCTGTTTAGGGTATATGTAGTCTGGAGACCATTGAAGGTGTTAAATGCCGCCTCAGCTGCAATTTTTTTTTTAAAGTAAGCTGACCCCACACTGTCAGGCTGTAAGTTGAGGTAGTGTCTACGCTTTTGCGATACCATGTGGTGAAGTACAGTGGCTCAGTGGTTAGCACTGCTACCGAGCATCTCTACGGTGGGGGGTTCAAAACCCTACGTGTGTGTGTGTGTGTGTGGAATTTACACATTCTACTCGTGCTGTGCAGGTTTCCTCCCACGATCCAAAGGCACGTGATTAGCTTAAGTGACATTTCTAAAGCGCCATGCGTGCATCAGTCCTGCAATAATTTGGTACCCCAGCCCTGTGGTCTATGATTCCTGCGATAGCTTGGCCAGGAAGCCTAAGAAGATTGGTAGTGTAGCAAATGGCATCATGAAAGCTTTCATTCTACTTGTCATCTGAAACCAGGTCTTTCCAGCTGATGTATCCTGAGGTTCTACTATTTCCCTCATATTGTTTTATAGCACCGTCAATAACGGAGAGAGCATTCAGGAAACCATCTGCTGTAAACCTCCATGTCTGTGATGTTCAAGCCAGGTATTGTTATGCCAAAGGTGTCATTAAATGAGCGAACTCAAGTGACTTCCTCCAAATCGCAAATTAAAACATGCTCTGCGTATTTCTTTACGTGCTTCTCTTTGACTGACCAGCACGGGATCTCCTGCGAGATGCACTTGTAAAATGTCATGGCCCAGCCTAAGTCAGGTTTTCATTTAATATCAGCTGATTCTTGATGGAGTCCATGATACCACGTATATTTACAAGTTGCCCAGGGCCTTCGGCAGAAAAACAGCGCAACGACATCAAAGATCCATCAACATACTTCACAGTGGAGATGAGGTGGTTTTCTGTGTGAGTACAATTCTGCCACTGCTCTTTATCTGACTTAATCTATTCCTAAATCATTTGCATGTTCTTAATTTTGAAATAGTACATTTAATAAAATTCAGAATCCTTGGCCTCTGACAAACCAGATTAGACTTGGGTGTGCTAATCCATCAGGACATACAGTACATTTCTGTACCAGAGTGACGTAAAACTACACTGTAAAAGTGTGATATACAAACAAAGAAAAATCTTTATGCAAATAATTTTAATGTTCTACTTAAGCTATCGTCTTTGTTCCAGCTTTGCCAGTGAAGTTGGATTTACGTCAGTTCTGAACATCCACTTAATAGTTCACTATGCTGCTTATGTAAGGGTCCACGATGACAGTCATATCCATCCCAGGAAAAAAAAAAAAAAAGTACCTCCTAATCAATATGTATTGCCTCTTATCTTGATCATTCCAAAGTTTATTGCTCTTTATAAAAAAATACATATATAGCGTACGTACATTAAGAAGTGTATATATAATAGAACATACGAAAAAAAATAGAGGTGCTTAGATTCACAGCTTTTTCGTCTGCGGGCGAGCGTGTTTCTCAGGTATGTCTTAGATGCACACTTTGTCCAGACCGTCACGCTATCAACTCTATTTTAATAGAAAATAGAAGTCACTTGCTGATATGCTTTAAGAAGGATTGCTTGGTATTCTAAATCTATTTTACTGCTGACAATGAAATTCTCTTTGTTGGAATGTACATGTTCAGTTTACAGATTAAATATGAGGTTACACTCGATCTTTCTCCAGACATGACGCGCAAAGGAGTATATGTGTGCGCCTTGGCGGCCGTGGTCGCAGCTGCATGTTTGGCCATGCCTCCACCGGCGTCTGAGGTCTACACAGTCCAGGTGCCGACACTCCAGCTGAAAAAGACGTCGGCCACCAAGGGCGCCACGATGAAGGCTGTCAGTCGAATGACACGACAGGGAAGAACCTCGAGAACCGTGCTGGAAGGAGCTGAGCATGTGGGTTCTATGGTGGAAGATCAGCGTGACGTCATGGCCAAACAGATCCTGCGAATGATTCTAGGTAGAGTACCACATGATTTTTCAAAACTATAAGATGATTTTTTTTTCTCATTTTAAATGTGCAGGCATTTCCAGGCTTCTAAGACTCCTAGAAGGTTGTAATTATAAGATACATGTGTCACATGTTACCGTGCAAGGAATATTTACAAAGACTATTATGAAATGCATTATCAATGGATTTTATTTAGGCTTGTGATTTTTCCATTTGCTGGCAGAAAACATGAACAAGGAGGGTTGTTTCGGAGATCACCCATTCTCTGACCGTGACTACCAGGGTTGGATGGATTTTGGGCGGCGGAGCTTAGAAAAGCAGGAACGACACTAAGTAACTTTGTCTTGTTGTGTGATTTCAGTGGCAGCAACCTTGCCACCTCAGGTATATTAAACTGTGTTTCCAGCAGTGCAATTTGAATAGGATGTTTTCATACAAACTCTATTAAACACAGACATATGAAATATACCGCAGTATATCTGTCCATCTTCAATCTTTCAACCACTTATCCAGATCTCGGCTGCAGTGGGGTATGGAACCTAACCTAGGCAGCACAGGGCAATAGATGGGTCCACCTTGAACAGGATGCCAGGCCATATTGTCTGATCTGCTCTGTGATATATTAAAATTGTTGTTATATTCAGGCTGGTTTTACTCAAGTTGAGTCCTGCACAGTCAAAACATTTTTCTCTTGGAGTTGTACCCATATTGTTCAAATAATTCGGCCATAGCACAGTGAAGATGCCTGCCCATTTATTTTGATGAATGAGTGAAATACGAGAATATGACATGGACTGTAGATGTTGCGCAACATCATGGATGATTGAAAAGAAGAGACAGCAATGTTAGCATCAGAACGATGCAAAACAAGAAAAAGGCATTTTAGAACAGAGCTACAGCTGGGTGTAGGATCAGGTGTCAGTGTCTAGATGGAGTTACACTTCTTGTCCACTAGATGGTAGTATTGTTATTGTAAACAAGACCGAACCCTGAGGCTATAAAGCAGCTGCACGGGTCACCACGTTTTTTTTTTTTTTCTTTCTGCTGCTTCCTGCTTCTTTACAGTCTAGCTAATTTCAATTCGTTTTCTCAGACTCACATATTAAAGGGGAGGAAATTCCGTTCACGGAGAGAATGATACGCACAAATCTTCCCAAAATTTTCTAAATCTGAGGCACATTTGAATAGGAATGGTGCCTTTCATATTGTTCTCATAGATGTCTAGTATGCGCTGGTATTTTTATTTTATCTCGCATACATGCACACGTTCTCGTTGTGATTTTTACTTCATTAACAAAAGAATAAATCATAAATCAATTATCTAGTGATGGGACAAATGAGGCTTCAAACACCATGGTGGGTGGGAGTATCCTGACCTACCACTCAATGGTGTCCTACAATCACTGTACAGCTATCCTTAGAAATTCAAATGACATAATGCTTACCCAGTGAAGGATCTCGAGGTAACTGGAGCCTATCATCCATCCTCAGCACATCCTGAATGAGACCCGAGTCAATCACAGGACACACACTCACACATGACTGTCAAAAGACCACGATGACACCGACCAACCTCAACTGAATGGTTTTGGACTGTGGGAGGAAAACGAATGCGATCCGCATAACTTAAGGAATGGGAGCGATCAAACACAAAATCTTAGAGTTATGAAGCCACAGTGGTACCCCTAAGCCGGTTCATCACCTAACAAAATCAGCTTTATCCAGCCGTTGTCCAATCGTTCACCCAAGACGAGGTCACGAGAGGGCCTACGGCAGCGGGACACCCTGGACAGGGTGCCGGTCCACTGCAGGGCTCTCACACCCCAGGCAATTTTTGGGTTAGCCAATTTGCATCTCTACCGACTGCAGAAGAAAATCCACATGACGCAGGGAAAGCCTGCAATCTCAATGGTCCAGCTGAGAGAACTGTCATAGCAGCAAAATACCGAAATATCTCCCATTTACACTTGGAGAATCACTAAGTTATGATGGGAACTAAAACTGAAACAATAAAGAAAAAGATCATACATAATAGGTTCATAAATAAAGCTTTGTATTAAGTCTCCTGTTTACCGTATTTTTTTAAACTAGCACTCCACCCTTGGGTATAGCGGTGAGAAGCCGAAACCCCAAATCCTGGTTCAGAATTGAGCCAGCCAAGGCCCATGGACAGAAAGGGGAGGGGCCAGACTGGAGAGATGGATTAGCTTCTGCAGCCTCTGCCCTATAAGAGCCAGCTGCCAGTTTCACTCTCAACTGTTCCATGGTTTAGCAATACCAGTTCCAGCGTTCCTGTTCGGGCAGAGGACACCCTAACTCCACAGAGTTGACTCATGACAATGAGTTTTCCTCTCCATGGGTGGCATGGGTTTCTGAGGTCTGACAGCCTCTTGAAGACATGGATAAGGCACTGAGAAGTAATGCAGGAAATACAGTTGCCCACCTCATCTTCAGGAGGGAGGAAGGGCCCAGGACCCCATGCAAGCCCAACTCTATTGCTTTCTGATAACCCAGTGCCAGCTGTTAAACCTTATTACTATCTGCCCATATGGAGGCAAATGTCCACATGTCTTTACCACTCCCAGTCCATGACCACAGGCATCTCTGCCGATTTTCCAGTGTCGCCCAGCAGTAGAAATCCAGCGATCTTAATGTCATTTGTAATTGCCGCAGCCTCCCTACCTAATGGGCTCAACAAGGGTGTTGCCACCAGCCTGAAGGCAACCTAAAAGTACCACCCATTTGGGACAAGTAGCTCAGTCACAACCAGGAATACCGAGATGGGACTTCGCCCAAGGATGCATGGCCCTGCATGCCGTGTCTGTCTTTTGACCCAGGAGGACTTTGAATATGTGCGTGGACTTGAAGCAAAGAGGGCCGGTGGGATGGAGAGAGTTAGCTTACGGGAGCCTGTGTATGGCCCTAAACGATCATGGAACCAGTGAGTGAAACCAAACCAACCAAAACAAGTCAAAATGGATCTGAGGTTGTTCAGTTTCCATATAAGGTCATAACAAACTTCTAAAGCCACAAACGTCCAACTACTATTTGTTTAACATTTTTGTTCTTGTCCTTCAGATATGTTTTCTTCTGTTTCTACACTCTTTGTAGATGCTTTTTAATTTTGGTAGCATTTCACATATCGTTACGCTTTGGCAAAGAGCTTTCTCTGGTGAATGTTGCTTACAGACTATGGGGATGAGCAAATGAACATACATGTTTCATCAAGTTCATCTGTCACTCCCAGGTAACACCTGGAAACCAGCCTATGGCTGAAGCAACACCACATTCTGCATTCAAGGACAATCGAATAAACACTCCTGCTGGGAAAATACTTGGGCAGCAGGGGAGGAGACGAGAGGCAGAGAGGGATCTGACCAGACTTGTCCGATCTACAGAGAATTGGAGCTGCTAGCTTACTCGTCAGAAACACCACTTGTAATAATGAATCATTGCACGTAATGTGAAAGTAGTCAGGAAAATGGCAGTTTGTGATATACTCTGTCTCAGATGACATATCGTTATCTGTCTGAGATACCAACTCACTTTCAGCGCTCGGTCTATTTTTATAGTGCCTCTTACAATGCAGTTGCCACAAGGCACTTAACAGGAGTGCACGGAATTACAGTGTGCATTCATGAAAAGAAAAGGCACGAAAGGGGACCAAGCCAGGAGAAAGCAGATGAAATTGACCAAAAATTCGCCAGCTAAGAGAAGAAAAATCTCATGGGGTCGGAGGTCAACTGGCCAGCCAACTCATTCAGGCATGCCAGCTGCATAGACTGCGAAGATAATACACTAGAATAGATGCAGTCGGCCTGGCATTTCTGCAGCACGATCTAAGGAAACGGCCAATCTCGTAATTCAATCTCTCTGTCCATCCATTAGACTGTTGCCAGAGGACAAACCAGTTTCGAGACCAAAGCGTTTGTAGAATGCTCTCTTCAGGTGTGATGGTGTAGCACTCGGTCTGAAACAATATCCTCAAGGATTCCATAAAGTCGAAAAACCCGACTGAATAAGCATTCTGTGAGTTCCGTGGCACATTTTTGAAAGCTGGTCCACAACCATAAGAATGGTGGTGTAACCATTGAACTGAGTCGATGTTATACCGGCAATAGTTTTAACACGCCTAAAGGCAGACTTTGAGGGGTTAGGGTTAGTAAATATAGGGCAAAAACAAAACATATTCTCTGACATCATCGGGGAGCGAGAGCCACCAAAAGTTCTGAGAAATCAATTTGTTAGTGTGTGTAATACCTGGCTGCTCAAAACTGAATGATGTATGAACCCATTCTAGGAGGTGAGATCAAATGTTAGGTAGGTTATTTTTTGTGTGTGTGTGTGTGTGTGGGGGGGGGGGGGTTCTAGAGACGCTAGATCAGATTAAAGGTTGTCAAATACAGCAGTCATGATCTCCTATATATGTAGGTGAGAAAATCTACTACAGCAGGGAGTCTTCAACCTTTTCAGGGGGTCCACAGAACTGCAGGAAAAATTGACAAAATTCAGTGCGATTACCCAGTTCAGGCAACGCAGAAAATATTCAAGTAGGACTGGGGGGAAGAAACGTTAGTTACAGATTCCCCCCGTCCTTAGTTACTTATCTGGTCGTATGGGACTGTAAAACCCTGATATAGAGCTCATATAGGTGATTGTTTGGAAAGGACCAAAATAACAAACTTTAATAGTTTGACAAAAATTAGAAAGGCTGTGTGTTTGTGCTGTCTGATGCATTCAATTAAAGCCAAGGGTAAGGGTCAGTAAATATCTGTATAACAAAAAATATTAAACACCTGGTAAATAATTTTAAGTTTGTAAATGTAGCCCTCCAAAGAGCTGGCATCCTGTCCAGGGTGCCCTTGGCTTGTGACCCATGACGTCCGTGATCGGCTTTGGAGCCCCCCCAGGATAAACGGTTGGTGTAATATCTTACATTATAATAAACATGACCAGGAGCTATTCTGGGTCCCAGAGTACTGACCGGGGCTGCATCTTTGTCAATTACCCTTACCCTGTTTGCCCTCGTGTTCCACCTGTGTCTCCTGTGACTTAAATTTGGGTCTCTCCTCTCCTCTCAGCTGTGTCTTTGTCGGCTGCCAGTCTTGTTCTGTGCCGGTTCTCTGTTTATTCCCC
>JAACJT020000007.1:19257226-19295156 GCA_009936485.2 Gymnarchus niloticus
TAACCAAACTAGGGGGCCTCACAGTTAAGGTCAAGACATACATGGATACATTGGAAGGAAACTACAAATTTGGTGGTAAATTGAGGAGATGTTTTGAAAATATTAACTGGCACACTTTTACAGACATAAAGTAATAGTTTTACAGCAACATAAATGTAACTTGACCATAATTATTTTTTTGCCTGCCAAAGACTTTTGCACAGTACTGTATGTACCTGATTGTGTGTTTGTGACGTTATGGCTGGTGCATCTGCATTCACACGTGTGTGTGTGTTCTGAGTGGCTCACGTTGCATTGCTAATGTGTTCATTCACCAGCCTTGGCCTTGACTTTCCCGAGACCCCGTCATGAGCATTTTTGAGCACACAAACTGTTCTTGTTCTGAATAAGTGTTGACGAGTCATTTATGGATAGTGTTAGATATATTTGTCTAACCTTCTCATCCTTTATCATGAAGTGCCGTTGGACAAGGCCTGGAACACTATTTGGCATGGCCAGTTGTGTATTTTGGCAGATCACCCAAATGAGCTGTTGGAGTTGTAATGTCCGGGTCAGCAGGGACATGAGATCCCTTTCACAGTGTTCTGTATGTTAGGCTGTGTGCACTGTGTGCTGTGCATTGCCATCTTGATCAGTCCGACTGTTTCTGGGGTTCCAAAACCCTTTCTGCGTTCTGCTGAATTAGGCACGAGGACCCCGATTTTCAGTTTATGGTAACGCTCTCGTGCGGCTTATTCTGCAGGATTTGCATTTTTGTTTTTTTTGTTTTAGGTAATGCATCTGCCTTAATTTGTATACCCAACTTTGGAGTGTTGTTAGACCCGAAAACGTATTTTAACAAACATGTCTATAAGATAGAACAGGGCTAAGATGGAAAGATTTTACTGGAGGATCTTGCATGAAATCATTTTTGTATTAGTTTACCATCAGCTCTTTCCACAAATTGATATACATACAAAATCCCATGAACCTCTTTAGCTAATTAGGGCAAAACAAAAAGGAATAGATGTTTTTTCTCCCTCATTTCATTATGCAACTGTGTGTTGATCTGTTTGTTCTTTTTAATAACTTGTTTTCCTTAGTATGATAAATAAAACCCAGGAATGTTTCTAAGACATGGTTTTGGTAACATATGTGCTTGTCATTTTAAGGCTTATGAAAATAATCTAGTTTGATTAAGGAACACTTGTGTAAATGAGTCTCTCTTGAACACTACAACTGTTTGTAATACTTGTAGCTTTGCCATCTAATGCAATATGTTTTCATTGCTGTCCTGGGAAGGAAAGTTAGCCGCTCGTTGCTGTTTTGAATCTGCAGTACGTAGTTTCCTTATGGAGGTAACTGACAAAGAGAGTCTAAGTTCAATCAGATGTACAATGAGCAATAAGTATTCATTTGCAACAGAGAACTCCAAAATGCTACTGTACGGTGGGTTTTTGCCATGATGATAGAACCTTTCCTTTGAAGAATTATGTTTTTAAGAACTTAAATATCCAACTTGTGGAGTATAAACATGAAGAATGGTAACACTAAAGTTTTTCAAAGCGAATACAACCTGGGCCGGTGGAGGTTAGCCCCATAAAGCGGCCCAAGAATCTTCATGATTGCATCTGAATTGCCCTTTCTTATGAAATGGAACCTTTTGTGGAATCAAACTTGGAAGATTCTGATAAACTGGGGACTTTTTCTTATCAGCACATGGCCCCTGCAATTACATTTATGAATGATGCTGTGCAACTAATAGTAAAATGGAGATGTTTGGTACAATGTGGAGGCAAGCATGAAAATATGCCAGAAAAAAAGCTGGCCCACACCTGCAGTGTGGAAGACCTAATTATGCTTAAAATGACTTATCGGCGCGTCATTTCAAAAGTGCTTTAACGGTCAAAACATGTGTTGCGATTAATAAAGCTGGAAGTACATTTTCATGGACTGCCCATGTATTTTGTCAGCCAATATAATGGAAACTCTATCACTTATGGTTGTTTGAAATTCTGTTGTCATTAAGTGGTGTTTTTCAGAATCGATGTTTCTCGTACTTTTTCGAGACAGAAGATGTTGCAATAATAAACGGTACACTCATGCTTAAAAGGCCCATAACCGTTTTTTTTTCCGGATTTGAAGGGAACATGATAACATTCAGTTCCCTTGATGTCATTCAGATGCCGTTGTTCTGTTCCCGCCTAAAGTTTTGTCAGAAATTCATTCGGGTGGTGGGCTTTTGTGCTATCTTGGAGTTCTTGGAATTTTGAATCTACATGCATCTAAGCTTGCATACTGCAAGCCAGAATTCAACAATGGCTGAAAACAAATAACTTGTATATGGTCTGCAGATGAAGTGTCTTGGCCAGTTGGGCTGAGTCTGCTGAGGTGTGTGAGTTGCGACACTGCATTGCAAAGCAATTTATGAGAAAAGTTTCACTGTTGCACAAAAGCAGTTATGACTAACTAACAAAGGAATGGGCACCTCCAGTCCTCACAGCTACATTATTGCACAGTCCTGCAAACTTCTGAGTAAACTAACCCATTCATGCCTGTGACATCTTAAGAGAACGTTTCCTGGTCAGGTAATAATCTTAGTATGATGACTGGGAAACAGAGCCATGAAATGTAGCCAACACCTGTGGGCTGGATGGCTGACAAAAGGACTGTCATACTAATGTTTTGGTTAGCGAAGATCTTTAGCCAGTGCAACATATTAAAATTATACACTTACTATCTCATTGTATGTTTAATCATATCTATTTTTTTCAATTTTTCTTGACCCATCATGTAGTCAGATAATAAGGGTTTGCCTTCTTAGGCAGTTACCTATAGGTCAGACTCGGTCTGGGAGTCTTGGAATGCGCCTCTGTCACAGACGTACTTGTGGACTGTACCAGCTGCACGTTTTGAATGTGAGCACAGAGCATCAGAGAAGTCCAGACATAAATGAAGAATTTATTGTACTGAGGTCTGACTTCCAGCTTTGCAAGATGATTTGTGTGAGCTGTGAAACCTAACAATGGTAGGAGTAGAAGTCATCATCTTGAGATAACACCTACTCATCCTGTACTTATTTATGTTAGGTCAAGAATTCTCTCCCTAGAACTGCATTAATCTTTGTTCTCTGAAATGCAAGCAATGCAGTTATCATCAGCATGCTGAAGTCCAACCCCTTGGCTACTTATTTATGGAAAAAGAATCGTGGGTTTGTCCCCTCGCATTAACACTTCTTTTATTTACGTTGAGAAGTTTTCTGCTTCGCTTAGTGTGAATGGTTTTATTTATTATCCCTTCTGCTGTATTTTTTGGTGTCGTTTCTCCTGCCGGGCTTTCAGCCTCAGCTATTGCGGTTAACAATAAGATAAAAGTTGACATCAGAGCTGATGCATTAAATTGACGTTGTAGCCGAAGTCATAAAACGAGTATCGAAGTTATGAATGAGTGATGCTATTAGGCTGTTGCTTTATATTTTTTAGTAGACTTATTTTCCTTATCTGCTTATTATGAATACATTTCAACAATAGGTCATTTAACAACACAGACTTATTACAGGGCAGAATGCATTTACGAAATGTGGAGAGAAATTAAGGCACTCTTGTTCTTATTTTGAGGAACACTGTTTTAATGCAGGCTCCCTCTGACATAGCAGCCCATATCGCTGTCGTTTTGCAGAGTTTTGTGTCTGCTTCATGTTGGATTCTTGACAGCTCAGTGTCTTCTGCACATGCAGTTTTCGACTCCATCTGCTGTCTTGGTCTTCTAGCCCTTTCTGTTTGATTTGATTCTGATTATTTTGTGATTTGAGCGTAACATTTTGAAATGGATGATGAAATGCACGGTGTATTTCTACCAATTTGTAGCCATGGACACTATTAAAATTATACTGAGATGAACTCCTTGCTTCATGCTTTCTGGGACAGGATCCAGGCAGACCAGGACCTGCTTTGGAAAGCTGATGGATGATGTGAATGTGTTTGCTTAAATAAGGGTAGGTTAGTGTGGTTGTCAAATGCACTGCATATTTTCTGTTACAATAGGCTGCTATGATTCAGGTTGTTGAATTGTTTTGATCAGAGAACATACCCTGTATGTAAAGCCACTTGATGTGAAAACAGAGGAAAGGTTACAATGGTATGATAGAACAAAGTGTTTTTTGAATGGGAATTTTTTTAAGAATTCTGCAGTAAAATCACATGTTCCTGGGCCTGAGGATGGTCCTCACGTTGGGAATTTTTAATGCAATTACCCTGGAAACTGGAGATCCTCTGTTCCCACTTAAGATCGAAGTGTTTTTCGCAGTGATGAGCCTAACGGAACAAAATCACAGGCGCTAGCCTTGGCCCGCTTATGATAACATAAGCGTTGCGATGTGTGATTTTGATTAGAGATAGTTGATCAGTACTGTGGAAGGGGGCATCTTTTGAAAGCGAGGAGAAATGAGTAGATAGACTTAATTTTTAGATATGTTTAAACTGATGTGTGTACTTTCTTGCTTTCGGGACTGGGACTTTGCGTCTTTCACAAAGTGGGTCTTGTAGAGCGTGATCCGCAGCAGAAGTGCACCTTGACAGTTGTTATTCTGGCATATCCCTTAAGTGGGCCCCCAGAGTATTCTGCCTACCCTCTAGAGTAGGGGTGGGCTTGAAGAGCCGCAGTCGTGATGTCCCGAGAGACGTAAGCCTTGGGGGGGGGGGGGGGGATCACGGTGGGAAAGGGCGCAGACGGGGGGGCAGGGGGAACTTAGTACCTATTCTGTTATTTTCACCACTGAAATCGGCTGGTTTTTTTTTCATAATTGTTTAGGAGAGCCACAAAAATACACCCATAGAGACGCATGCGGCTTGCGAGTCTGGTGTTGGGCCCCCTTACTAGGAGCTCTCATGCCTTTGACCTTCTCTTGTCTTGCACTGTTTCGCTTGCGATGGTGCTGTACTGCTTGGAATGGACCCAGTCTGTGGTTTCACCCAGAATAACATTGGATTTGAGTGCTCTAATGCACTGTTGCTCAGCTTGTGAAGCAAATCCAGAACTCAATCAAACCAAACATACCTTTCGTCAAAATATGGCTGTATTGTTATCATAAACAAGTTGCATTTTCAGACATTCCAGACTTCTGCGTACTGTGCTTTCTTTTCGGTACATCACTTTTGACCTTCATTTCGATCTATATGTTCTTCCTTCATCAGCTTTCATTTTTGTCTTTCCCTGATAGTCTTTAACACAGAGCCCTCCCTTGTTGTGACAACTTGGAGAAACATAGAAAAAGATTATTTTGTGAACCGATGAAACTAAAACTACAGTGTGAAGTGAATTAGTGTTTAAAAAAAGTAACAATTTTCCATTATCTGCAGTCGGTTACAGAGCTGGCCATGGGGAATGACTGCAAGGTAAATAATTGGCTGAGGAATGGCACAGTGTCCGTGTTTAATGCTAATTTATTGCTGTATGCCATTGGAGGTGCTGCCTACATCTGGCCCTGGACTTTAGCCCTCTCTAGTGGAAGCCGGAGGAAGGATCGGCACACTTCACTTCTGCACCTGTTCATGGTATAAGCCAAACTAGGTTCAGCATCTTGTGTGGAGATGACGAAGGTTGACCAATAAGTCTCAGAACCTTCAGCTGCTTGGTATAGAACAGGCCCAGACTGCCCAAAAGCAGATTTATGAAGCATTCTTGCTGTTTAGTGAAAGGCCAAAAACATTAGTGTAGCATTTTCCAAGGAACATCTGCTGGAACCAAGAGAGAGAAATATCCAGTCTGTATTTGTTTTGGAGACTGTAGCAATTACACACCAGAAAGCTTAATGGAGCAGGTGGAGATACGTTCAGTCAGCATTTATAGAGTTAATACTGCTTCTGTCCACCTGTAATGAAAAATATGTCGCCTGCAGTCTATGCACATTTTTGGAGATATCTAGGAATGTGAAAACATGGTACAGTGCTCAATGCACACTCTTTGTGTATGTTAAAAGATTAAGACACCGACCAGATAATGGCTTCCCAAATTCCCCTTTGAGGATTAATAAAGTATTTGTCGGTCTGCTTGTCGTCCTCTAAGCTTTGATGTTCTCTGATCATTCCTCTGGTTGCTGTTTTTGTGTTAACTGGCTACTGATTGTATGGTTTCAGTTAGCTGGTGGATACATTTGTACAGCTGAATTTGGTGGAGGAGAAGTGTCTTCAAGTTTTCATGCTCAGAGTTCCAGCATATAGATGTAGACCTTGTGTTAATTTTGATGTTTCCTACTCATGATCATTTGGATACTATGGGCTGTAGGTTGTGAGAGCTTCTCTGTTGTTTAATGGTAAGGCTAACATTTTTGGTATCTCTCTCTCTCTCTCTCTCTCTCTCTCTCTCTCTCTCTGCATGCAAAATTGCTTTTACAGAGATTTGTATATAATAAATGGTAGTTGCACTTTGTTTACAGGTTAAGTTTAGTCGGTTTAAATCTGTCTTGCTAGCTAATAGCTGTAGGCCTAAATATAAAACAGAATGAACAAACTTAGCTGGGAATCTTGAGAAACTTGGTTGCTACCAGGTCTAACCTTATATACTTTGTTTTGCTTTAAATGTATGTAATAGTTTCTTTTTTTTGTGTCTCTTATTTTGTACTTTTGTGTAGGTCAGTTTGTGATTCTAAAGGAGACACGTGATAATCGTGTCACTTGGCCATGTATGCCTGGACTGTAATTGATCTCACCCCTCAAACCCATTCTGTGGTGCCATTGTAATTGAAGTATGCAACCAGATTTTTAGCAATAAAGTCCTGGTGCAGCAAAATAGAGCAAATTCTTAGGCTATACTGCATTATTGCATCGAGATAAATAAAAGTCTTTTGGTTTTAGTAAAAAGATTGCTGAAATTTTAATGAGATTTAATATAACCAATAAATCGTTGCAAACTGAACATTTGAGTAGGTGTGTTCCTTCATTTGGGGTTTGGAGAAGTATAGTGCTTGATTTTGTGTGTGGGTGTGTATGTTTCCTGTGATAGACTGGTACCCCTGCCTTGTGGGTCATACTCACTGTGATGGTGTGCTTGATTAGCAGTTGGAAGAAGGATGCTGCCTAGTCCAAATGAATGCTACTATAGCCTTCAGATGCAGTGATGCATTTGATGTATGCATGGGATTTACTGAGTCGGGTATCCGAGTGTGAGAATGGCTGCAGGTATGTGACTTGCAGACCTGATGTGTGATGCTTTCTGCCTCCTAACTGTATTGTCCAAATCCTTCACGTTTCAAGCTTAACCTGACTAAGCCACCTGTCAGAATAGCCTACTGTATTTGCATGTTTCTGAACCGTTTGTTACAAGCACTACTGCATATGAAGATGAAGAAAATCAAACATACGAGAGCTCAGAGGGGGGAATGGATTTGTCTGCACTTTTAATTAATTAGACCTGAAGTTTTATAGTGTCTGACTCGCTGCTTCAGAAAATCTGAGAAATTTATTGATTGATTGTATTATATTTCACTTTCTCAGTCGTATAATTTCATTATTTCTATTAAGATTTGTTTTGTTTGTTTGATTCAACCCAGCTTCCAACCACTTACCCTGGACCACGCCATGGGGGGCCTGGAGCCTATCCCAAGCAGCGTGGGCCCACCCTAGATGGTTTAGCGGTCCACCACAGGGTGTGTACAGTCAGAGATGCTAGCTAGATTAATTGCATGTCTTTTGACCGTGAGAGGGAACGGGAGTACCATGAGGAAGCCAGCAGAACTTGAGAAGAACATACAGACTCCATATAAACAGAGTGGAGGTGCGATTTAATCGCTCACCCTTAGTGGTGTGAGGCAACTATGGTGTCCCTCTTGACATGCTCCTTAAAATTCAAGATTTAGAGAAACTCCACCCTCTTTATGTCAATATGTCAAATGTAGGATGTAATTCCTGGTCTTTGGTATTTGGCTAGTTGTTACTAAGTGGAGTTTTTTGGTCAAGGTCACTTTAACAGTTTTTGATTTGCTGGGTCACTGCAGTGATTAATCATTTCTGGTCCTGACATGGCACTATGACCCAAAAGCACAAAACAGCTCAAAATTCAGGATTTATGCTCTCTGCACAGAAGCTGGGGGGGGGGGGGGACTGATCCAATACCCAAGATGTAACGTTCTCCTCATATTGACTGTTTTGCTGTTGTGTATGAGAGAGGGAGCAGAAATGAAGAGTGTTTACTACAGTATAGCATGGCCTTTCTGAAGACTGTCATCCTGATGGTATGAAGGAAGTTCCACACTGATTTAATTTGCTCAAAACGAATCAGCATTTTACTGCTTTCTGATTGCACCCTTACTTTATTCATTACATTGGAAATATAAATTATATTATTTTTTTTTTTGTATGGCAATACAAAACAATGGTGTACCATTACATTTAAGAAATGATGGAATTTTTGAATAGCAAAAACAGCAGTGTGAAGATTAGTGAATATTTATGGTTTCCAGGAAATGTGGAATGTTTAGTGTGATAAAGGTGCTCAGTATTTCTCTCAGCATACTGTGAAAGGAGCTTCTGACCTTTGGCTTTCTACTTTGAAGCTGTAGTATGTCCTTTTTGTGCAAGAATTGGCGTCTGCTTCTTTGAGTAGTTGGAATATTTCTTAAAACTGCCATTTATTGTCCCTGACAGCCGAGACAGGAATTGTGCCAGGTTTGAATAGGAGTAATCAGATTGCCTGGTCAACTGTGCTCCAGAGAGCTTTGGATGTTTCAGACGATGTTTTTCCAAATGCCTGGCAGAGGTCAGCCACAGAAGGGCCTGCTGGCAAGCAGAATTCATCTCTAGGGGCTGTGAGCTGCTGCTCTCTGCAGGAGAGGCCCAGGGAAGCACTGTTTCACTGCCCTATGCCCATGTCCTTCCCATTAGCCAATGCTTCATCTCTTCTGTTGCCAAATTTGCCAAATATTCTGGTAAATTGTTATCAGTTGCTAGTAGGTTGCTCTGCAATTACGAATAAACATTTGATTGTCGTTGCCACTTAAATATGTTTTACCGAACTGCTGAATGAGAACCGTTGTGGAGAGTTGAACCTATAGAATTTTGGTCACGTGTCCGGGTCCTTAATTTAGCGAGAAATGCATAATGTTCATTCGACAAATACCTCAAGGAGTGCGCACGCTGTTTTGACAAGCATCTGGAGATGGTAGTTCTTTCAGGTTCCGTTATCATGAACTGTTGGACTGTCGACGTTATTTTTTTTTTTCCACAAATTGTCGTTTGACAAACAGCACACATGTCAATGACGTATCTTCTTGCAAAATACCCATTTTTATAGCGTGTATCCAGAATGTTCTCTGCCTCTACATTTATCAGTTTTCTAGTATTGTCTTAATGTAGTTGTTAACGGTCTTAAAATCCCACTTTAGTTCATACATTGTTTTCATGAATTATCAAACGTGGATGCTGAGTAAAATGGACTAGTATATTCATTTAGTTTTGACCTCTACAGGTGTCTTAGTGTGTTTTGCGTTTTTCTCATCTTTAAACATATAGCAGAAAAATGTGGAATCATTCATAATAGCCGGTTTTGCAACAATGTCAAGGTACGGCTCTGGCAAGGTAATTAGGGTAACTGTAGACCTCTCAGTGCTACTATATAGCTCCTTTCTGAGCTGTTGTGATATGTGCAGGTGGCTTTAATTTATTGCTTTTATTTATGTGTGATTACAGCTTGGTGCTTTGATGCCACTAGTCTGTTTCTTTCTGGAGAAACCATCTTTGAATTTGGTTTCTTTGTAATTTCAGTATTTGAACCACTTGTTGTCTGTCTGAGCCAGAAGGCAGTACAACACATTTGTCTAATAAACACTCTGATTGTTCTGTTAATCTAGTGAAGTAGATCCTGGGACCATCGAAGGGTCGATCCGCTCTCTCTGACCCCATGTCATGCTTTACTTGCAGCCGATCTCCAGCTCGGTAATGCGTTGTTCTTTTGAGCGAGTGTGAATATGAAACGCTGTATAATTTTTGGTAAAACAGACTCTTGGTAGCAGGGTTCAGATGGGGAGAACCACAGCTGGCTTTATGAAAGGAAACTGGGAAGTCAAACCGCAGCCTTCCTCCTCCTCCTCCTCCTCTCCCAGCATGGCCGGGCCTGTTGCCGCTGCCTCTCATAATTCACTGAGGCAAGAAGTACTTTTCCAGCTCGGCTGCACTGTTCCTCTACAGCAGGCACAGACAGTCCCATTAGAATGTTGCATGGTTATTTCTTACCTTTCATGCTTTATTGTATCAAGGACTCTATAGGCTCTTTGTTACTGTCTATCCCTGATTAACGATAATTTCCCTTTACTGCAGGAGAAAAGACTTCATTAATCTTTTATTTAAAAGTAATGATACGCGCTAGTGTTCAAAATTTAGTTGACTTTGGCACGACATGAAAAGCTACGATACCAGCGTGATTAATTTGTGGATACATGGAGAAACTCTTTGTGCAAAGGGTTCATAGAATCCCTGATATTCTGTCTTCCTAAACTTAATAAAATGAAAATGACAGAATAATGTAATCTGTATTTTTCCCCCTACATTTTGTTTGTATTTCCATCTGTCCCTTTTACCTTTTTTCCCTCTTGGCCTCTCCCTCCTTCCCTCCCTCTCTCACATCCCCCGCCATCTCTGTCATCACCCTTGTTGTGGTGTGTGATTTTCTGCTCTGCTAGGGAGCAGCCCTGGTGCTTTCTGCAGGACCACAGTGGGGGTACTAAACCCTGGTGGTCCAGGCTAAGCTCCCCCCCATCCTTCTTTGGTCAGGCCTGCTACCATGCCCTAAGTACCATGCATCACTGCTGAGGAAAATGATTCCTGCCTTTTACTTAAGACGCAAAGCAAGAAAAAAAAAAAGGAAGTGTGCTGTTTTTTTCTTGTTGAAAATGTCAAAAGTAACCACAAAGAATTAATTTTTGGAAATGAACATGCCGAATTTGGCAGTGTAAGAAACTGGGAAACTAGTCAGATTTAAACTTTTTTTTTTTTTTGTTCCAACTTACCCCTCAAAGTTCTGGATGGCATATTGATCATATTTTAGGGTGGTTTTAGGTGCAGAAGTGGAACAACCAGGAGGACTTTAACATGCATGATAAATCTCATCTTTAGAAAACACATTCCTGTAGTGTTAAATTTTAACACAGCCAGTAGTTTTAATATGTGCCATACAGTAGTAAATGTGTGATTCCAGTTTTTGGCTCTACTTAGGATGTGTTTGGTAGTTAGCATGCAGGTTAGTTACAAAAAAATCTGACGGAAGCTCATTTTCTGCTGGTGAAGATGGAATTCCTCAAGTAACACTTCTATCAGGTGTTAGGGCCGCGTAGATGCTCAGTTATGAACATGACGTCACTGTCTTCAGATATTGCGTCCTTTTGTGAAATAACAGAAACCAGGAAGCTGCTCATTATTATTTAGCTTCTTGGCTAAGCCTATACGCAAGGCAGCTTGTAAGCCGTTCAAGTGAACCGTTCTCTGGAATACAACAGTACAGATTCGACTGGGGCTAGTGTGGGGCTTGATTCTCTTAATATTTTGACTGTGGGTGATTCGGAATAAGTACTCTGGACAAGGAATCGATTTCACAGAGGTACGTTAGCTCCTCACTTTTCACAGTGTAGTGTGAAACATCAGCTGTGTGTGTTGTTGAAGTTTACTCTCCCTTAATGTGGATGGAAGCATTCAAATGCTTACTGTCAGAGACTTTTGGAGACTCCAGTTCATGCGACTTAAAATGAGGGCTGTTCAGGAGGATGAGCACCTTGAGATTCATGACATGCTGTTTTCTCCACGCTCGCTGCGCCTCTCTGTGCAGTTGACTTGCAGGGAAATTCCACACTGATCCCATTATGTTTTGATGCCTGACCCTAGGATCCGGAGAAGGATGTGGGAAGATCGTCCAGCGCTTTCCAGAGAAAGACTGGGAAGGCACGGCGTTTCCCCCGGGAGTGGAGATGGTAAGTCTGCGGAATATTCCCCCAAAGGGCCCAGAGGAACCGAGACGTGGTGAATCAGCTCATGCTAGTGTGGCGTCGTCAACAGATGTCGTGTACGCCTCCACACGCTCCCGCACGTTCCCTATGCTCTGCGGTGTCTTAAACTGCAGGCAAAAAATGGCAACTTGGCTGTTTATAAAGTGCATAGCTGAGTGATTATACACTGCAAGCATCCCAGGCAGGTCCCTTTTGAGAGTATCGGAAGGTGGGCCTCAACAACCCACCATTTTGCTTGACAAATGCCAAGCAAGTCACCACTGATTGATCAAGTTGCCGACTCTTCGTCTGTCCCGTATTGTCAACTGTAGCTGGAGTTGGCAGCTGCATGTGGCTGGTTGGCTTTGTAAAACTATTATAAGGTGTAAACTAGTTCAGGAAGTTTCTACAGCCAAGCTAACCACAACCGTATGTAAAGTAACAGTGTCACGTTTTGTTCTGCATACTTTGCTGCAAAATTGCTTCCATGTCCCTGTCTAATTTGTGATTGTCAAATGTGAAGAAACAATGTGGAATGGGTTCAGTGCTTTAATGTGAGGGAATAACTTGGCTCTGAAACTTTGATTTAACTCAAATTTTATTGAGCCTAGTGGGGTCATTCTATAATTAAAGCCGTCTTTTAGCCTGAGTGAATGGTAGATGAAGAAAACGTGTTGTTTTTCAATGCTGTTTTGCCAGTAACTCAGGTTTAAATCCTAGTGACGGGAAGCTCATGTAATGTGTTCTGGTGGCAGCCAATTGGTGGCTGTACCATTATTAAACTAAATTTGTGTAGCCTTGCCTTTGTATCCAGCTGAAGTATGTTGTGTCCTGAAATATGACAACCACTGTGGTTTTTTTTTTTCCCCCTACCAAAAAAATGCTTGCAGTACTGAATTTCCATTATTTCCTCGTGAGGTGAACCATTGTTGCAAGTTCAAAACAGTTTGTTCACTTGAAGTCTAAATTTTATCATGTAAGGAGCAGGAGATGGAAATTTAGTGCTGTGAAGAATGGGTTTAAATGCTCACATATGGAGAAAGACTCAAAGTTACGTAAATGCCTGGTGTGCAGCACGTAGTTCTGTGTGTTTACCTCGCATTAATGAAATATGAAAGAAGCATTTACATTTTCTGCTGAGAAGAGTGCTATCTTGGATGTAGGAATGTGAATTCTTCATCTGGACATTCTGCAGATACTGGCATTTCCTGTGTCAACAAATTCTTCCTGCTTGTTTACGTGACGGTTTGTTTAAATGCCTTCCTCTCTTCTTAATTGAGTAATCCCAGATTCTGTTTTTTTCCCTTGTATTTTTTTTTTTTTTTAAACCTTTTTTCAGGTTTATGTCCCCTGTGAGGCTCAGTGTTTATCGGCCTTTCTTAATTAATTACACTGCTAAAGAGCTGGCTGCATTAGAGAACACTGCAGTGGAGCAAGGCGAGGCTTTATTGTAAAGCATACTATAAACGGTACCCTCTGTCAAATGTTTTCATTTATTTGTTGATGTATTGACAGTGAAAGCTTGCTCTTCCTTCATATTTGTTGCTTTCCTGACTATATTATCCACATGAATTTTTTTTTCCTTACATTATTGATTCCAGTATTTTGGTGAAGTGACCATTCAACCTTATTTTTATATTGCTGTGAAGAGTCAAGGATAATTATTTTTTAAATTCTGACATAAAACTGTCCCTAGTACGCTTTGTCTGGGCTTGATGCTTGTTTGAATTTGAAATTGTTCAGCAATAATGGAAACTCTTGATAAGCACGTTCTGTAATGGGTCATTGTAATGCTTAATTCAGTTCAATTCAATTTTGTTTATGTAGTGCCTTTAACATGGACCATTGTCACAAAGCGCTTTACATGGTCCCAGTCCCAAGGTCAACCGATAGTAAGCCAAGGGTGACATTGGCAAGGAAAAACTCCCTCAGGAGGAAGAAACCTTGAGAGGAACCAGACTCAAGGAGGAAGCCCATCCTCCTTTGGTTGGCATCGGGTAGGACAGGTTCATTAAGTTCATCAACACAATAGAACAACGGTAAGGTAGAACGGTCAGATAGACAACAATATATTTGACGAGGCAGTCAGGTAATCCAGTTGAAGAGCAGTACTGTACTCGTGTACTCTTGACAGGCTAAAAGTGCTGCCAAGTCTTGGAAGGTCTCAAAAGTGCAATTGGCTTGTGGTAAAGACGGAAGATTGTCTTGGTGATCAGTAGGTGTAGATGGGTATGATGCCAAAACTGACTATTTTAAGGGTAGGTTCCCAATTCACCACAGCCATTGTCATGGACATAGGGCAAAAGTTACTTTTCTATTCTAGAAGTGGCACCTTGCGATTGACCATGTGTCAGCTTAATGGAGAAAGAAAGAAAAAAACTGTAGTGTGGTAATGGACAGCATTTCTGCCAGGTTTTCATAACCTGAACCTCAGCAGGCCTCTTTGGCTGGGGTTTTGTCACTTCATCCTGATAACCCAATATGGGTCGGACTTTAGCTCCAACTGAAATCCTGATCATCGTAGAACTGTTGATTGAATTAATTAAATATTTAAATATGCTCTCTTTTTATATATATATATTCAAAATCATCCACCCTCTCACTGGTTATTCTGGTAAGAGTCACAGAGGGGTCTGGAGCCTATCCCAGGCAGCACACGGCACAGGAGAGTCACAGAGGGGTCTGGAGCCTATCCCAGGCAGCACACGGCACAGGAGAGTCACAGAGGGGCCTGGAACCTATCCCAGGCAGCACACGGCACAGGAGAGTCACAGAGGGGTCTGGAACCTATCCCAGGCAGCACATGGCACAGGGCTGGGGTACACTCTAGACGGCATGCCAGTCTGTCACAGGTCACATGCATATTCACACTCACACACTACAGGCATTTTAGAGATGTCAGTAAGTCCAAGCTGCATGTCATTGGATTGTGGGAGGAAACCCATGAGACACAGGGAGAACATGTAAACACACACACACACGCACAGCAGAGGTGGAATTCGAACTTTCAACCCTGAAAGTGAGAGACTACAGTGCTACCCACTGAGCCACCATGTTGCCTTATACTAAATTATAACCCGTAAAGTATTAGTTTATAAAGTTAGCCTACTTGCAATTTCTAGCAAGAAGCACTAATGTGTCAAATTTGGTTCATTTCATGAGTGAGCAGTGTGTGGTAGTAATGCATACAATAACAACAAATAGGAACAGTATAATACTGCTATTCTGGTTTCTCGAGAGCCTCAGATCGCTTGTTTAGTGCAAATTCGTTTGTTGATTCAGAGGCTGATGATGTAAGCTTAAGGTTTGTGTTATGTAGAAGCTTAGTAAATTCAATAGTCGGGTTCTATTTCCCCTTACTGGTCCATCTATTTACGGAGTCTTTCTCTGTAAATAGTTGGAGGATGATGATGATGATGGTGGCGGCAGTACCGTTGATGTCACACCAGTCAAGTGGTACTGAAGGTTTCCAGTCTTTCCTTGTGTGTTTTCTTTTTAATTTTATGTAAAATTACATTGGCTTCCCAGTGTTTTCTAGAATGTACCATTTTACACAGTTCCAAACCTTCAATCATAAATCATCTTAAATCATATGTCATAAAGCAGCAGAAGAGAAGAATTAAAGCCTTTGTCACTCTCTCCTAGACCTTAAACTGTCAGTGGGCATGATGACACCAGTCTGAAATGTGGTAATCTACTGGGAATCCAATTTTGTCCTAATGTATCCCTGCTCTTGCTTCTGTTTTTATTTTTTGGAAGTGAGATGTCATTTGCATTGTGGTGCTGCAAAGGCGTCTGTAGTGTGTTGGGGGGGGTTCAAATTAGAATCTTATTCATTTGCAGAAGTGCCACACTTCCTTCCAACAGAAGCTTTTCCTATTACTCTCTGTAGCTCCGCTGTGTGTAGCTTTTGTTTTCTCCTGTCAGACATTACGTACACCGATGGGTGTCATTCAGGACCTTGCATATCGGCTTCAGAAGCTACCGGCAGGAGGTTTCCGAGCAGACATACTGATGGTTACATGCACACGCAGGCCATGTATCCTGTATATCCAGTCAGCGTGGTTGTGTCATAATGGAATATGCCAGAGATTGTTGTCCTTACAAGAAAAATAATCGTGTCTAAAGGTTGCTGTGACTGTATTTAGGAGTTACGTGTTCCTCCGAAACTGCAGGGTATTTAAGACCATTAAAGAATTATCCTGAATTCCAAAATGATGATCCAGTGTTTTTGCTTACCGAGTTATTTGAATGCTGAGATGGAAAGGGGAGGTATGAGCAGCTTTCAAAGAATTTTGTGCTACTTTTTTTCAAGAGTGTTGCAATGCGCTCCGCTAATAGGGCAAAATGCTTGGGACTCCAACTTTGTAGTTTTAATGAAAATACACCACAATATCTGACATAGAGAAAGCAGTTTAGATGCCCGTTGAACTTTTTTTTAAAATGCTATATAATATATAATATTAATCTTTTTTTATTTGCACTGAAAGAGATTTACTAAACAGAAGTTTCTCTTTGGGCTTTGGAGGACATCTGTAGTAGCATTGACCTGGTGGAGACCAGAAATGATCTCATTGACACTGCAGACCCCCAGCAGACTGAGCGACCGCAGTCTAAGTATGCTGCTAAGTATTAACTACAGGGACACGAAATGTGTTTTTCCTCACCGCAGGGATCCCAAACATTGGTTAAAGAATGAGTAATTAAAGCAGGCCTGTTTTATCCTTTAGGAATGCCTAAAAATGAAAAGTTTGTAGGCAGTTATGCAGTGATTTTTTGATGACAGATAAATAGACTTTTCAATCAGCATGCTCTTCAAATTGATCTTTGACTGCTTGTTGTACTTTTCTGTACACCTGGGATAGTAGACAAGAAAAAATATTTGGTTCACGATCCAGACTGGTCCCAATGTACAGCTTTGTTGTACTTAAGAGGATTGTACATAAGCCAAGTTGTTCAATCAAAGACTTGTTTTTAGGCGGATACATAATAAATGAGTCTTTAATGGGTGGCAGAATGCACTACAGCTTTATTGGGGGATGATCCTCAATGTGTGGCCAACATGGAGGCCATGAAGTTCATCAGTGCAGTGTAAGTGTCACAATGATTGTGGAGCCTTGGAACCAGAAGAGAGCAAAAGAAGCACAGATGAGGCCGTCATCTTTCTGGCTTTCAGCCTTGAGGAGTTCATTGAGCCATGGGAGGTTTAAAGATCCATCTCAAATGTTGTTTCCCCCATCCAAAATAATGAGTTATTGTGCTTGTCAGGTTTAAAATATGAATGAAGTTACCCCCCTCCCAGTACACACACACATGCACATTTTCTCCTCTAATTGACTCTGAGTTATGTTCTTACCACCACCGTGATCACGGTCTGTTCCAGGTTGCAGTGTGTCTTCTGTTGAGCAGTGGCCGCATTTGGCTGTTAATGTTGCGTTTTGCCCAGTGGTGCACAAGGGTCTGTTGAAGATGATCGCCATCAGCGTTGAGCAATTCACCAGCGATTAACATGGCAGCCAAGACATCCTTACTAACTCAAACCAAACAACCCCAGTCAAACTCCTAGACTCAATTGGCTGATGACACAGCTTCGTCTCCAGCTGCGGTTAAGGCCATGTGATACGGCATGTACTAGGAATGAGCAGTTTTATTGGTCGAGTCCCTCAAGAGCCCAGATATTTTTAAAACCGTTGGTACAAAAATACATTTTTAAAACCACTGCTTTTGGAGTTTGACCTAATTTTCAGATTGTGTAGGTCCTTTGGGTTTTGTAAAAACCAGCTTTAATTACCAAACCAAATAGTCAAAACAAAGGCCTAGCCGACATCTTTTCAAGCTGTTTCTCGGGGATATTTCACATGTAGAGGTTTTTATTTATTTTTTTTACTTGTGGTTTCTTTTTTTGTGTTCACTCAGACTTTGTCAGCAATTTTGCATACCTTGTTGTAATGGTAACTTTCTGTTCAACTTTCAGAATTACAGTATAAATTTACATCATCCGTTCCTGCAAATTTCTCTCATTCTGTGACATGAGCTGCACTGGTTGCTTTTCTGAATACATGAAAGAGTCCTTTGATGCCCTCTCAGATTAGCCCGGTAAATTTTCGTTTTATTCCCCTATCGGTAAATCTTCTGATATTATGTTTACAATGGCCTCACAATAAATGGAAAATATTTGACCCCATCTCATAGCCCACGATGAAAGGCTTTCGATATTAGCTTCACCCCCTGGGTCTTTGTTCAGCTCTGTGTTGAGAATACTGGGAGAATGGAAACAATATGCTTAAATAATTTCATTATGTTGCGATGACTATTCTTGGTATGAAAATGTTTTGTGTTTGCTTTGGAATTCTCTATTTTCTCGGTGCTGTCGCGTTTGTGTTATTTGAAATTTACTATCCCTATGTCAGGCTCATGGAAAACAAACATGCGTCTCATAAATTAAACTGAATGTTTAGAATTCTTTTAATGTTCATTACATTGTTCTCCTTGGAGGCTAGTGTAATCTACAACAGATCTGGGCTATTGAAAACCTGAAGTAATATCTGATTTACATTTCTGTCAAAAATGAGTCCTTGTTTTGACTGATTGATCCATGATGATATGTACTGCTTAAGGTTTGACTGAGTAGAATACGTTTTAATTCACATTTGGAACGCAGATCCACCTGTCCTGTTAAGGTGAAGCATTATAATTCTGAATAGGATGCCAGTCCATCACAAGGTACACAGAATTTCATATTGTGTGTGCGGCATTGAAATAATTTCTCAATATGTTTTGTTACTTCAGCTACTGTATCTTGGTAGCCATAACAACCAAACTTATGTGACCTGTTTCCAGGTTTTTCTCTCTGTTTTGAGTGTGAGGCATGACTGAGAGTATCAACTCAGTCAAAAGTTTTATTGTCATAATTTCTCCATTCATAGCTGAACACTCTACCTGTGGGCTTTCTGATCTTAAATTTCCATTTTCCTTTTGTTCTTGTGCCCCATGCTCAGTTTCAATATTGTTCGATTATAAAGTATTTGTTTTTCGGAAACCTGTTAAAGAAAATTTACCTTCAAGTCAGACTCCAGGGCTTGCTGAACTCAAATCCATTTTAAACATCTACGATTCACCAGTGACTTATTTCTCTGTGTAAGGTGTACAGCAGAGAAAATTTACAAAGCGGTTATGTATTGGATTTTCTTATTTCTGCTGGGGTGCACGTTATAACAGACAAACTCGGTGGGAGTAAATCTTAGTGCATAAATCAGTGAAGTTAGAGAGTATTAAGTAGCTGGTGCTTCGTTTAAGCTCCGCTCAATCTTGACCGTGCACGTCTATCTACTTAATGGGTTTTCCCTCCCACAGTCTGCACTGTGCTCGAGGTTGTGGAAGCGGCATTTGATTTTCTCTTCATGCTTTCTGATTTTATCTCGCCGCGCATCGTACATGTTTGGGTTAGGGATGCTGATTAGAGCTGCTGGAATATGGTGTGGGGAAATGTGGGCAGTATTTCCAAGAAGAAAATTCATTAACTGATGCAGCATAAGTACTTTGCTGCGCGGATCCAGATCGTGACTTTTGCTCACTTAGATGTGCTGACACTGTGGAAATGAGTGTTCTGGTATCACAAGGCGTGTGAGTTTATTTTCTAGAGCATTGGCTTTCCACAGCAATTCATCATTCGAATCTGAGTTATTACTGTAAAGACGTGCAATGTTGACTCGATGGATGGCGGTCAGCTCTGATTTAATTAAATCTGCTGGTTATACTAATGACTGCCACACTTGCATAATTACGTGTCATGGAATTTCTGTGGAATGGATTAAAAATGCAATTCATAAGGAACTGCACATACCATAAAAATACAGTACATGGGGTGAAGGGAGAACATTTTCCAGAACTGGGTCTCTTCAAAACAAAAAAGTTCTAAGCAATCTGCTGTCATTGTAAAAAGATGTTGTTTTTATCATTTATAATTAAATTGTCTACCACAGTTATTTTTACAAGTGTCTTTCTTTCAGTTGGTCAGTTCTCTCCTGAATTGTCATTTTTCCCACCATTCTTTGTTCATAATGAGACATCAGGCCTTGTGGTCATACATTTCTGCTGACAGCAGTTGATTTATTACTGTATTGCTGGTCAGGATTACATTGTTAGCTTTACATTTCAATCCAAGTTGAGAGATGACTCAGAAGCAGCCATTACGTTGTTTCAGATGTTTTCAGTTTGGTTAAGGGTATAAGGGGTCTCTGACCTAAAGAAGCGGGCGTGTGACCTGTACTGACATCTAAAGTATTGTATTTGTGCAGTGCATCTGAAGAGCAGATGAGAAACCACGAGAGTCGGAATAGTTATTGACTGCTATCTGCATGACAACCAGTTTGTACAGTAAAACACTTTGCTTTCTGTTAGATCTGAGTGACATTGTTGAGCATGAATTCTCAGAATACAAGACAAGGGTTTTAATTGGGGGGGATAAATGAGTGTTTTATAGCACAAGTTAAAGTTAATGACCCGCAATTTTTTTCTGTGCCAGCTAAGCTGTGTCCACCGCTGTTCCACAATGATCTCCTTCAGCCTCTGGCTCAGTGTGTGTAATATTATAATACAATAATGTAATGTGATGGCCCTCGTCCCACTCAGTTTAAAATTTCCTGTTGGGAAGGAAAGACCGATGCTTTATGGGTAGAATAGGTTAGGTGAGTTGACTTTTCATCCAGCTGGTCATAAGCATTTCATTCTGATGTTGGTGCTTTATTCCTCAGGACCATTTACAATATTCAGATTTAGAAATGCATAAAGATAACTAGGTTAAGTTAGGTCATTAGATTGGTGTTGAAAACTTCTCAAAATTAGGAATTTTGCTGCTGCTTGAAAGCATGCATATACTATGTTTTTAATAATAGAACAATTTTGAAGAACATTACAAATTTTAGAATTTTAAAGAATTTTCACAACACAAGTTCTAGTATCCCTCGGATATATTTTAAGTCTTTGCCATGATCAAGATGACTTGAAACAATTTTTTAATTTTTTTTTTTTTTTTTTACCTCCCCTAAATTAAAGACAAATATTAATGTGCTGAATTTATCTCTCAGAAATGACAGTTGATTCTGCAGCCGTGATTAGCGGCCTGAGAGCTGTAATCTAAATCGAAATGTTTTTGAACACTCACAAAGTACACATGAGGAATTTCCTGATGGAGCCAAGCTTCCTCAAAATGAAGGAATTTGACCTCCTATGACCAGGCACATAGTTAATGTTTGCATCTTCTCAGTTGTCTGATGCCCCCCCCCCCCAAGTCCCTGTTGTAATCTGGAATGTTGGGGTCTTACTTCCGGGATGGAGACAGAAGTAATTCAGGGTATTTCTAGCTTTACACGGACATACTTGTGCAGGAAGCAGTGAGGCTGGCCTTGACTGAGGGGGCAGAATCCCTCATGGTAGGTGAACCTCACAGGCAGACTGGCGGGCTAAGTGAGAGGAAAGTGATCCCTGTCTGGGAGGAGACCCAGGGGTGTCTGCGAGGCTAGGATGTATCAGGAACTCTGAGCAGCACCGTGCAATTCTGCTCACTTTATTTATATCTTTTCTCTCAGCGGTCTTCCTGCCAGGGACGTCATGGCGGCGTCATTCCGGCGTGACTGACGCTGACGTGCCCTGTGACACGTCGAGCCCCCCGTGTGTTTCAAGAACAGGAGAGAGACTCAAACAAAAGGCTGCATTTGATTGCCAGGATGTGTTTCAAGTTCCAGAGATTAGCGTCATTTGTTTGTCAGCAAGATCCTCATATGAGTAATCAATGCCTTCGTTGCCACTGAGGCGAAACCCTAGTAACACCGTTTGACCAGAGCCTGTCTGTCAAAAGAGTTTAAGCCAGAATGAGGTAATCTGGAGTTCTTATCCATTTCCTCTGGCTGCGGTATTTGCCGGGATTATTTTTCCCTCACTATACAAAGACTCAGAAACCTGAGTACTCAGTACCCCCCCCCCCCCACATAGACATTTTGCAGTTATCCATATAATACTGAATCCACCTTGGGTTCTTTATGTAGAAATAGCATGTGGCGGGTTGGTTAACAATCTTCTAACTGCTATGTTAAAACTGAGGCTACAAATTACTAAAAGGTACTATAAATCTGTCAAGTTGTGAAAGTAAATGTAATACAGATTAAAAATGAGATTAAAATACGCCACTGTAAATAAGAGCGTTTATCTCGCAATGAAATGGCACGTAGGTTTGATGGACAATCTAGTTTTTATGGTATTTGACGGGTGAGCGCAAACAGACATGTACACACACTTCTGCTAATCATGTGCTCTTCCTCAGATCTGCTTTAAAATCCCTTGATGATTTTAATCTCTATGTGATCAGAGTTGGTCCATTTCTGTCCTAAATCACATCAACCATACAGACTACCAGGATCATTTTAAACTTGCAAATGTCCTTATTTTTTTTATAACCAAAAATACAGCTGAGGTCTTGAGAGGTTGCGTGTCACAATGCTTGCATGTGTCCTCTTGTTGTACTAAAATGTTATGCAAAACAAATTCCGCTTCATGAGAACTTTGTTCACCTTAAAAAACAGAAATAAAAATATTTCTTTAATTATATAAGTTCTTTGAGTTCTGAACTCAGTCTTGTTTTTACCCTGTGGTTTCGCACGGAATTCTGCATGTCCACCATTAATTTTAAACTTTGCATGCTAATGCCATGTGTTGATCCAAACTGTTCTTGTTGTTTTGGGGCTTATTATTTCCTTTCCTCTGAGAGGCCCCTTATTTGATAGATGCTATGTTAATGACCCCCCACAACCAGATGGCCAACAGAAGTATGCAGAGCATTTTGGAATGGGGTCAAATTAAGTTTCTTTATGTTTATGGGGAATGAAAAACAAGGGACTGGGGGGGATCATGCACCATATAAAATGACCTATTTTAAGTGGGGGGGGGGGGGGGGTTCAAAAAGGTTCTCAAGTTCCTAAGGGGGGAAAAATGGAAAGGAAAAACAAGGGTGCTGGAGGGGGATCTTAAAAGTTCTTTTCTCCTGCTTTACAAGAATTGTAACATTCCCGCAAATTAAATGGAATTTTCCATTACAACTGTTTGCGACTGTGTAAAAATAGTGGAAATTTTTGGGTATCTTCATATAATGTCCTTAAAAGTGCAATGGTAGTAGCTTACCTAGAACTGGAACTTGGAACTGGAGAACATGGAATCATCCTATCACTACTTCAATGAATAAAGTTCACTCTTTTTTAGCTGCATGATTATGTTTAATTTGGAATAACACTTTGGTCTTAGTTCTGTCCAGTTTGAGATTGAGCACAAGTTTTGCATTTGGTAACCACTGGTGGGAGGGTAGAGCAGAACATTATTTTTGATTAAAAGATGTGAAATCTGAGCTGAGCAATCTAGCTGAAGGAAAGTGTGGCACATTTTTTGAAAAGACGATGTTGTAATTTCAAGAAGGCTTTTGATTTTACAGTGAATTTCACAGATATGCTGGAACATTTCCAAAGTTCTGACATTTTCCATCGCTTAGCAGTCTTACATCTGTGTTGTCTGTATTTGATTTGCTGCTGTTGCAGTCCTTTTCATTTTCTGCTGAATATCGTACTATTATGGAAAAATTCTTGCAGGGCCACTCTTTATATAAGCAGTGAGATGTCATTTTTTGAATAGTTCTACACCAGGGAACTCGTGCAAGTGTATTACTGAATAACAAGGGCGAAGCATTTCTTTGCTGAATTATACTCTCAGCCCCAGTTGACTGGGAATTTTTTTTTACTCTCCTAAAGTTGTAAAATATGACTAACAATGTAATGGAAGAGAGGGAATTTCTTTGAGCAGAATGCACTTGGCACGACGGAGTGTTAGGGAAGAGCTCATCCAGGTGTTATCGGAATCTATAGCTGAAGAGGGGCGAGCGAGGCGCGGATCGGGGCGGAGCCTCGGTGGCCGGCGGAGCGTGTTATTTCCTCACGCGCTGCGCTTCTCGCGCGAACGGGAAGTTGAGTCACGGAGGCCGCATGCCAGCGCCGCCGAGCTGGAACAACACGGGGCAGCCGGCGGATACGCTGCTCAGTTTGGGCTAACGGGGAACAATAACAGGAGGAGGACGAACGGTGACGGCTCGGGAGTCATCATCCGTGTCCTGCCACTGCCCACTCGCTCATTTTGCGCTACCTGCTGGTCTACACGTCCTCCGTGGTTGCATACAGTATATGCACCTAAATCAAGGACATTCTTGAAACAAGTATGTCTAAAATCATGCCCTGAGACACAGTTAAATTAAAGCAGTGCGTATAATACGATATGTACACCCAGTGTCAAATTCTTGTGCCTTGCGGACAACCGTTCTTCAGTTGACCAGGGCTCTATACATAATTTCTTTTTTCAGGAGCATCTGTGCTCCGAAATTTAAAAAATAAAATAAAAATTAGGCTCACGGTCAAAGTTCAGTTTTAAACGACTTAAAATACTACTGTACATCACAATTTTTAGAGCTATGCAGCAGTTGACAGGGCAAGCTTGAATTAAGGATTACTTAAGGCTACTTAAGAAATGCTAAGTATACAGGAAGCAGAATAATGAAAAAGCCTTCACATACTGGCCTGAATATTAGATGACCCTGATAAGATGACTCCAACTATTTTTGGAAAAAACTTCTTGGTTAATCGAAAATGTTTGTGAAGAAATATTGCTTTATTTGACAAGAACATAGAAATTTAATAATCTCACTGTAAAAAAGCAACAACAGGTAATTGTATTGCAATAAGTGTATTATGCCTACAGCAAACACATGCCAATAAACAAATTTATTTTTAGGAGGAAAAAAGATCTATAGTCCATAGTACAGTAATATGAATTCTTGGGTCTGACTCAGTTTTGTTTAATGGTGACTCAATATTATTTCAATACTAATTTTGACAAGTGAGTCAATTTAAAAACATGGTAATTAGACGTCTAATTAGACTCTAAAACTACATTACTTGTCAAATGTATTTCAAGTAATTGGTGGAACGTGACGATTTAGAAATCCCAGCCAGACGCATTTTTTAGGTCCCAAAAAGCGGATATGCCTGGGAAAAAGAGGACGTGTGGTCAGCCTAGTAGCGTTATTTGAACTCATCTGCACTTGTATTTTTGTATAGACTTAGGGTGTGAGAGGCAGTTCCAGTGGTGTGCCAAAAATATTTTTCATGGTTACACACAATTTTTTGATGCATATGCCTAGAGCCCTGATTTGCATAGACACGTGTTACATAGCGCGAGGGTCGGACGGTCAGCAGCGTGTCATGGATTGCTACAGTTGGGGAGGTGGGATGATTAACCACCACAGTTTAGTTAGCGTTAATTAGCCTTTATGTCCAGTAGTCTGATTAAATGACACTTTAGTGATGGCCTTTACTAATCGCCCACTGCCACATTCTCGCCTGTTTATTGGCAGCCAGTATGATCACTAGTTCTGTAATCCAGTCACTGTATTCAGTTGAAGCCATTTCTCTCTTTTTTTTTTTGCCATTGCAAAGGTGAGACTTCCGCTCTTGTTAACGGACGAATGACCTTTCTCTTCCAACGCAACACTGCCAAGAGCAGGCACTAGTGACTTGATGTTATATCATAATGGAAAACACGAGGAAAAGGACCCCTTCCTTCTGCAGACCCATTGTCTTTGGAGTGCAGGAAATTACTTTGAAAGCACTGTGGCAGGAACCAAGTTTATTTGTTTTGCCTGGACAGAACGTCAGAGGGTGACAGTTCCTTATAGGTCTCGGGCCAGCTAATTAGTGGAGATAACGTGTGGAGTTTTGTCAGCGTGACTGGCCATATTTGTTTGCATTTCAACATTTCCTTTCAACATAGTTTTTGAATGATTCTTTCTGTTCCTGGAGGTTCCTTTGGTGTCCTTTGTTTAACCAGGTGGAAAAAATAAACCAAAGCAGGCAGGCTTGTTTGTAACTGGGGTGGATGTACAGTGGACCAGTCCCATGACAGTGGTGAACAGCAGACTGTTGCTCAGAGGAAGCACCTGTCTACTAGGTCGTTATCGCCATGACCAGAGGTGAGAGCTTGGAAAGGGACACGGGGTTGTTTGTGCATGGCCATGCCTTACTTCTTCCTGGTTTAAAAAATAAAAACAAAAATGACAACAGAATGTGTTTAGTTTCGTAATTACTTTTTATATTTTTATATATATTGTAGCAAAGCTCCACGTCGTGGTGTTTATAATAAAGAGTTCCAGGGCGCAGCGTTCAACACGAGAGGTCATTATTTACACTTCAGTACTGCCAACAACTTCTTAACTGTACAACATAGGGCTAGCTTGCTAGCCTCTGACACGCATGGTCATGGTGAAATTTACATCATTGGACACATGGCACAGTACATGACAACATATAATCGTCATTATTTACATACCATTTACATTTGGTTCTTTGCCAGGTCACTCTGTAGAACTCTGGTCACCCACCAGTTCTACACAGTGTCACAATACATATATTTTCTTCTACTGCAGATCTAATGTATTTTAAGGTTTCATCCAGCTTCTGTCTCCTTATCCTGGTGTGTCTCAGGCAACCTTGAGCATAAAGTTGGGGTGCACTTTGGACAAGATGTCAAGTTATTGCTGATTAAATGCATGCTTGCAGACACAGCATGAAATTCAGATCTCGGTTAGCCTAAATTTCCTGTCTTTGGAGTGTGCGAGGAAACTGGAGTACCTGGAGGAAATTGGTGAGACATGGAGAGAACATGCAAACTCCACACAGAAAGAATGGAGGTGGGATTTGAACCCCCAACCCTGGAGGTGGGACACGGCAGCGCTAACCACTGAGTCACCTTGCTCCCCCCAACCCCGATTTTTAGGCTGCGAGTTTTTATTTATGAGTTACAGTTGATGGCTGTTTTGTTTTGCAGATAATGTCCTTTTTCGAAAGCTTCAGGTGCTTCTTCTTTGACACCTGTCCTGACCTTGAAAGGACATTCATAAAAAGTATTCTTGTTTTCACGTCTCCCATGCTAAAATGCAACTGTACAAATAAAGTCGCACCTTAGTAAAATCTCTTGGAATTACAAGAATGTGCGACTTGGGTTACACATTTTTGACCAGTTCTTACTGGCATGTCTAATGAACAGAGATTTCCTTAACACTCAAAGCTACTGGCTGGATTTTGTTCTTGGAACACCCACAAGATGATGTGAAATCCATTTAGAAAATATTGTTACAGTTTACATGCTTTTATCCAAGACTACTCACAAAGTTAACAGTATTCTGCGCTCTTGTTCAGCTGGGCGCGTTCTTGCTGTTCAGTATCTTCATCAAAGCTACAGCAGTAATTTTCCATCATGTTCCTTTTTGTGATGTTCATGTGAATGATTCAGGCCCAAAGGTGCCAGATACATATTGGGTTGAAGCAGCAAAGATTGACATCACTAAGCAAGACAGGAATGAGATATTCCAAATAGTTTTCCATTTCATGCAGTGTAATTTCCAAACTGTGTCACATTCCTCCTAATCATCAGCCATAAAACTGACAGTAAATTTATTCTTGAAAATGATCAGTTTTGCTTCCATGTATCACACATATTGAAGTATTTAAGGTTTAGATGAAAGCCATGAATCTGGTGTATGTTTTAGATTTGCGCTGTTGTTTCTGTTTCAAAAACACAACTATTTGCCCCAAGTGTAGAATAATCCACATGGGACATTTTAAACACAGAACTTGGCAGAACACCCTGAAGTTGCACACTGGGTTATATGTAGCTATGTGTAATTGACACATTATTTTACATAATGGAATTAAAATTAAATCCAGTATGCGCCCCCCCCCCCAAATTTGACACACCCATCATCTACTCTGAGTTATGGGCATAGAATTTTTTCGGTGTTAATGCTGTCACCCGTCTGATGATCTGCTGCATATGTACCATCCCACATGGCGAGCTAAAAATACCCCTCCCTAAAACATAAACCACATGTGCTGAATTGCATAACGCCGGCAGTAAAGTAACCTAAAAACGTGAACTATCCAGGACGACAGCAGACTGATGTGCATGCACTTTGGCTGCAACGATGAAGGATCCTGTGTGATATTTTAGGTGCAGGTCGAGCCTGGCAGCCTGTCAAGGTTGTTGTTCTTCCATACTGAGGCTAAGTAAGTTATAGGTTGTCCAGTGGTGTCTCTCAGCACTTCTGTAGTTTCTGGAGATGTTTTCAGGAAGTGCAAGTTCCTCCTCTCACTCTGCTCACCCAGTAGGGTCGCCGGTCAGCAGCCTATGAATAGAGGTGTGCTTTTTTGTCCTTTTCTCTATGCTTCCTAAAGACGTGCCTCTTGGCTTTAGGCGCAGGACAGAAATAGCCGTCCCGCAGGCCCGGCCTTCAGCAGCATTGATCGACCGCCTTCAGTCCAGATAAAATTCCAGCATTGTCCGGGAGACCTGCCGGTGACATTGGGGGACCCAAGTGTATAACCTCAAACACAATGACAAGTCATTCTCCTCTTCCTGAGAGACACAGGCTTGTGAGGCAAAGAAGGTGAGGTAGCACCTCTGCTGCCTTGTTGTTCTGCTGAAGGCAGGCTTGTGTCGAAGCCTGACTTAACACAGAGCTGCCCTTTTCTCGTCCGTTTATGTCACCCTGGAAACAGATTAGGCAAATAGTGATAAATGTGTTCAGAATTCGATCTTTACATGTTACTCTGAAGAGACTTCAGAAAGCATTGCAGTGGTTCCTGCGTGTTTTTTTTCCTTTATTTTTATTTCTTAAAAGCTGAGCAAGATGGTCTGAATGGGAATGCTGGGGAATATATCCTGCAAACTTGATTTGAAAACCTACTCGTAAGCTAATGTGACACTAGCTGACATTACATTTTTTACTGAATATGATTTGGATTTCAAGTTTGGGCCAGGTAGATAGAACTTAGAGATGTGTTCACACGGACAATTTATCTATATATGTATGTATGTGTGTCTGTCTGTCTGTCTAGTAATCATTATATACTGAAAAAGACTTTCACCCTAAGAGTTTTGCAGTTGGTTTGTGACTGTTTATATTTTGTTTTCTTTTCTTGTATTTTACAGTCTGTCTTTCAGTTTTAGTTAAGGATAAAACCTTCTAGTCAACTTATTTAATATTAGCTGGACACTGGCTTATATAGGGCTTGAGAGGAACTTTTTTCCACTTGGTAGCATTTGTGGTCTCTTCACCACCAAATGTGAAAAAGAACAACGAAAAATAGTGCATTACAAGCCAAAACATACATGCGTGGTTCCGTCTTTGTGTTTTATTAGGCTCTTGTGTTCAAAGTAATCAGTTTCTGTGGCGAACCTGGTCTTTCCCGTCATGCCACACTGCCTGCAGTACACGTGATGACAGTACAGCTAATCTGTCCGTCTGCCTCATAAACCCGCCGAACTAATCCTTAACAAAATGTGTTAAAAACGAGGTTAGCTGTTGCATTTTCAGTTGCCGGCAGCGTGGATCAGAGGAGGTGTGTGTCGATCTTCACCCTGCCTTCTTTGTCGTGGGGAGACATGTGAGGAAGGATGGTAGTTCTATCAGGTTAAGGTGGAGCTGTTAAAATGAAGAAATGTTAAAGTGAAACAGAGACAAATCAGCATAAAAGACTGTGAATTTTTGTGTCGCTAGTGCTGTTTTTTGCACTGTTGGTGACATTGGTCGCTCTTATGCTGTCTGTAACGTCAGAGCTGTATGCCTTCCCTGCCGGATGCTGATGATTCCTCTCACTGACTTTTAATGAAAACATTTTCTCTTTTGCTTATCTCTCCTTCTGTTTTTTCATGTTTCACCCTGCTACTAGGATCTCATACCGTTTGTTCCTGGAGGGCCGTAGGAAAAATGAAGGCAAAGAAAGTCAGAAGATAACAGTGCAGAAATGGAAAGATGAAAATGCAGTAGAACAATCAAAACACAGGCTGCTAAGACAAAAAAGACTGAAAGCAAAATTTAAACATTCAGCAAATCACAAATGCAAGAAATGAAATCCAGTTTTGACGACATCTTTACTATGACTGAAATCAATAATGAGAACCAATGAGGAAAAACTGGTGGCATAGTGGTTAATGTAGCTGCTTTCCAAGCTCTTGAATTTGATTCTTAGCCGACGCCAGTAGGTTTATGCACCTGCAGTTATTGGTGCGTGACCTCGAGGTTGTTGGTCCCACCAGGGTCCTTGCTATTCTACTCTTGACCGATGTATTTGACTTGAATTTTCTTTTATTCCAGCAAAGTTTAAAAAACAATGGTGGTTATTTAACAGAGATTTCCTGAGGTTGACACCAGGTGGCGTTTCCCTGGCTTGCCCTGCACCCACCACCATATAAGGGGCAGCTCTGTATTTCTCAGGTTCTTTCCCCAGGTCTGTGGGTGGGGGTAGGGAGGGCTTCATCCTCCGGCCTCCACCAGCCATCCTTACCTTTCCTCACATCGATTCCAGTCCGGTCAGATCGCTTTGAAGTCACACTGGCTGATTGGGCTCACGTGGCTAGAAGGCCTGGTATCCGCGGCCCGAATTCGACATTCTGACATAATCAAAGCTGGCATACTGTCATCACTTGACTGCATTCCAACTTTAAGCCCGTGTCCCAGTAGACTTGACCCTGTTGGCTCCTTCTCTGAGTGTGATATCAGTGCACCTGTTGTTGACTCATTCTTTGTTATTTTGTGAAATGATAATCCTGGGTCTCTGGGTACAGTGGTCTGGAATGGCACAAATGGTACAGAAAATATTTTTAAACAGTATGATTTTGTTCCTTTATTAGAATTTTATAAGCAGTGAATGAGATGCTTAAACATGAGTTGACATAAGTTTTAGTTTTAGGTGGAACTGAAATCATTATTCCTGGATTAAATATATGTGTGCGTGTATATAATATGATATATGTATGCATATACACATCCAGGAGATGACTGGTTCTCAAGAATGCAGTGCAGTTTTGGTT
Source organism: Gymnarchus niloticus (assembly GCA_009936485.2). Lineage (NCBI taxonomy): Eukaryota > Metazoa > Chordata > Actinopteri > Osteoglossiformes > Gymnarchidae > Gymnarchus > Gymnarchus niloticus. The sequence goes on from JAACJT020000007.1 coordinate 19,288,125, forward strand.
GCACAGTGTAGTCGTCAGAACATAGCAGCCTACGCTTGAAGACACCAAAAGGCTGAGAAGCGTAATGGAGACCTTTATCTAATTCACAGATATTGAACCACAATGTGTCGGATAAAACTGCCGTTGTATTTCATGCATTTCATTACATGAAATGTGCAAACAGTGGAAAAGAATGGGTTCCGATCAATTTATTGTCATGGTGATCTTTTCTATATATTTAACTGGCGATGCAGAATGTTTCCATTTGAACATTGTGGCAGAGTTTTCCAGAGAATCAACACGTTAAGGTGGATGATGCATTGATGGTCTTATTCGCAATTTTTTTAAAAGCCTTGATTTCAACCTATTCAGAAGATACCCCTATTGTGAAGCTATTACTGATTTTGATTTGGGAATTTGTCAGAATCAGTACTGGGTGATTGTAGGTCAAAGCCACTCAAAGCCCTTGTTATCTAAACGGTTACCACAAGATGGTTTTGCTATAGAATTTTGCAGTTTTTTATCTATTTATATGTAGCAGCATGGGGACCTAAGGGAAACGGTATTTCATTGCACTATATACTGTACACGTATATGGATGTAGTGACAATAAAGATCTCTTGCCTCTTGACTCTTGAGAATTTAAGGTCATATTGTTTCAGTTCTCCAGTATGTTTGATCATGCTATTGTTATTATACTGGCAAAGTTCCCACAAGTCTGCATTGTCTGTGTGTGTGTGTGTGTGTGTGTGTGTGTGTGTGTGTGTGTGTGTGTGTGTGTGTGCGTGCGTACGTGCGTGTACCATGTTGTGTGTGTGTGTACCATGTTTATATTACACTCTACGTACAAAATATCCTCAAGAGGTAATAAAAACCTATTTTTACCTTTGGGGACTTTTGTCTTGTCCCCACAAGGGAAACTCAATTTTATAAAAATCTGTGAATGCAGTCAAAAAACCAAGAGTCAAAAGTCTTGTATTTTGCTGGGTTACTTATAATTAAGGTTATGGCTGGGTAAGGGTTAGGGTTGTCATAGTTAGGATTAGGGTTAGACCCATAGAAATGAATGGAAGGTCCCCACAAGGTTAGAAGTATTAGTGTGTATATATGTGTGTGTTTGGGTGTGTGTAGGTATAATTTAATAGTCTATTCATATTTATTGAATTAAACCTCCACCATACATGACTGTCTGAATTGTCTGTATTTATTTTGTTTGTGTTGTTGCCAGAGAGCTCCTCCTTGTGTACTTGTCCTGCTTGGCCTTCTGTTTTTTCAGCATCCCAGGTATGCGTCCGGAAGGCATTAATCTCTTTTCCAACTGTGATATAACATTCCTGAAATATTTCCACCTGCATTCCGCCTTGTGTCCAGTCCTTTCTTGACTTCAAACACCTCCCCTGGCGTGCCCTGCCTTTTTCAGACTTCCTCTTGTGCTGGGCCTTTTGGAGGATGCCTGGTCCAATTCACGTTCCCTGCCCTTCCCCCCCGCGTAGGCCTTTCAGTGGTTGGTGCTGCTCTGCAGCCTTGCACTACCTCCCCCAATTTCCACCGCAATCCTGGGAGAGAAGCCTTCTTGTGAAAGACGTCGCCACCTGTCAGCAGTACTTCAGGGCCAACATCCGGAGTCTCCTGTGAGATGTTTTGTAGACTCTCTACAATTTACTGATTTTTTTTTTTTTTTTTTTACTTTATATGGGGTGTGATCCTGTTCTCCCTGTCACACTCGTGTGTGCGTTGCTTGCATGCATGTTACTCTCTTCAAATGCTTCGACTGTATTGCAGTATGTGGTTTTTACATTAGACCTATACTTCAATTTTTGTAGCTAATCTTTTTCCCAAGTGCCTGAGTCTGCTTCAGTAATTTTATTCAAACAATTGTGAGCGCACACTCTTTAAACAAAACTGAATGCAAAAAAAAAGACCATAATGGATAAAATCAGAACTATTTAGTGATGTTGAATTATGGCTGAAACATTGTTGTCAGCAAGTTTTTGTTTTATTGTTTACTGAGAGGAACCACGTGTCTGCGTGCTGTGGTTTTGACAGCCCCATGGGCTGCAGTTTTATTTGGAAGTTATAAAAGAATTAATGTCAGAAAAACTGTATACGATATAATATATATTCAACTAAATAGGTATTTATGGCTACCCAGTACAACAACAGTCTCAGCGAATATACTTGTTTATTTTCACGCATATTAGTCTGCATTTTATCATTTCATCACTTGTAAGGAGGAATAAAGAGTGGCTGGATGTCACGAGTTTTGGTTCAGCATCATTCAGCGGATTGTTATTGTGTAGCATGTCGGCCCATTTCTGCATTGACAAAATAATGGAAAGTTCTGATACTGAATTGAATTGAAACTTAAAAAGAAAATCTTGGAATTCTCAGCCTTGGTTGAGAGAAATTGATCTATATGTGAATATTAAGTCTTTTATGCATTGTGTTGTCTGAGATGTTCACCGTTTTTTGTATCTGGTGCAGTCGCACACTTTTTATGACAATTATGTGAATGACAGTTTTGACTGGACTTGTTTAAACTTTCATTGCATATTGTTTACGCCCAGCCTTGTTTGCATGTTGTTGACGCACATCCAGGTCTTAATGAACTTGTGCTGTATAAAACATGATTGTATAGAGCCTCTTGTTCTCTACAATACTTGCCATAGCCAGCATTGATTGGTCGTTCAGGGTACTCAAGTCCACCATGGATTCTGAAGCTTCATTTAGCACCAGCGTTGATTTGTTAGTTCAAGATATTCCCACCTACCACAGGTTTTGAAGCCTCATTTGTCCCATCAGTACTGTGGCCTATGTTTGTATGTTTCAGTTCTGTCAGCCTGGAGGATGGAGTCCATCTCGCGAAAGGAAGCAGCCCACCTTCTTCACTGTGGTGTTGACCGACATCGACTCGAACAGACACTACTGCTCCTGCCTGACTTTCTTTGAGGCGGAGATCAACCTGCAGGTGAGAAACCTGTGGTCCAGCACCAGCTGCATTTTGGGACAGTTTCTTATATCAAACTAGCTTTCTGGAGTCATGCTCAAGGGAGTGAAGTCTCTAAATAACTTTGTACTTCCCCTGGGAAACCATGCTGCACCCTTTAATTACGGACTTGGCCTGGAAAAGGCAGAGGAGATCATATGTTTTACTAAAAGAGTGATGAAAAACAATCAGACAAAGGAAAGTATTTTTTTAAAAAACATTTTTAACATTTTGATTGACCTTTCTTTTTGTTTACTTAGTCTGCTTCCTTGGATCTTAATCATAATGACTCATCGCCAAATTGAAATTTGCCAAAAGCATTTAATTTCACTGTGGTGACCTGTCATCTCATCTTGGGTGTAAAGTATATTGCCCTTTCGAACGCATTTTTCCCCCATTGGGTAGACCCTTGGATTACTTGATAATGAAAGATGAATGGGTATAAATTATCCCCAAATCAGGAGAGGATTTTCCTAAAAATTTATTTGCCTTTTGCTGTTAGTCCTGAGAGCTCATCCTTCTTTTCATTAGTCATTTTACAAGTTTCGAAAAATAAAAAAAATTGCCTTGGTATAAGTTTTACAATTGTAGCCATTTCTTTAAAGTTAAGCTAAGTGTAGTACCCACACCTCACACTGTGAATACACGGCCTGTCTATGGATATGACATAGCCAATTTATACAGTCAGGAACAGCTCACAGCAGCAGCCAAATTAAATTTTGCCCTTGATAATTCATGCTGGTTTTGCTATTAATCAATGCCATTAAGTGATTTTTAAAAGCTGTGTGACTCTTTTCTTTCAGCAGAAACGCCTCTGTACGCAAGGATGGTGACATGAATGAATATTTCAGATTTTAAGATATTTAAGGAGAGGGAAGCTTGGCTTTATTAGTAGCTCTTTTTTAAAGCCCTAGGGGAGTATTTATTTCTGCATACAGTGCCGTGAAAAACTATTTGCCCCCCCCCCCCCCCCCAATTGATTTCCTCTATTTTTGCATATTTGTCACGCTAAATGGTTTCAGATCTTCATACAAAATGTGATATAAGACGAGAACATGAGGAAACACAAAACAGTTTTAATTTAATGATTTTAATTTCTTGAAAGAGAGAGGTATAACCAGATGTTTATGATAACTGGAGAGCAGTCTTTCACATCACTGTAGAGAAATTTTGGCCCATTATTTTTTGCAGAAGTGTTTTATTTCAGCCACTTTGCAGGGTTTTTGAGCAGGAACTGCCCATTTTAAGATCCTGCTACAGTATCTCAGTGAAGTTCAAGTTAGGATTTTGTCTAAGCCAATCCAAAATTTAGATTCACTTTATTTTAAACTAGAAAAGTGCACTTGCTCTTGTCCTTTAGATCATTGTCTTGCTGCATAACCAATTTGCATTTGAGCTCCAGATCACAAAATGATGACCTGACATTCTCCTTCAGGATCTTCGGATAACGAGCCGAATTTGTGGTTCTATCAGTTATGGCACAGGCCCTGAAGCAGCAAAGCATCCCCATACGATGGAGAAATTTTATTGATATTGTAAGCTTTGCAGTGATTGTTGTAATCTGATTGGGTTAACATAGATGATTATTAAACGCTTCCATTCTAGCATTAAACAAATCATTTCATCTGAGCAAGCTTCTGTACAATAACCAAGGCCATCTGAAACATCCAGGCTGTGCTCATATACTGAAGGTGCTTCTACAGGGTTTTGTGGTTTGGCAAAAAAAATAGCAAGAGGCCAACAGTGGACTCGGTGAGTGTGATTGGATGATTAGCAAAAACAGCATACAGTAAAACTACTATACGTGTATCATTTATTTGGGGAATTGTCTTTTCAGCTCTTAAACTCCGACAGTAGGGATGTAAATATATTTAGTTTTCAAATCCAAGTGTAAACATCCACTTTCTAACTGCTTATCTGATTGAGCATTGCCTGGCACCTATCTCAGGCAGCATAAGGGCACAAGACATGGGTAAACCCTGGTATGGGATGTCAGTCCATCTCAGGGCATACACTCTATGGGCAGTATCTTTGGACCGTTGGAGCAAACTTGCATGCAACCTCCAGACACAGAGCAGTGGTGGGATTTGAAGCAGAACCAAGCAGGTATGAAGCAACAGTACTACAAGCCTCAACCACTGCTGTCTGACTAGGTTTAACCTTTACTCAACATTCTGTGTGATATTTGTGCCTTAATTTTCTCATGAAAATTCCAACTAACTTTTTAAAAGTACTTTAAACTTTTATGTAGACATTTACTTTAAATTTTTAAGTTAAATAATCATTTAAAAGTAAAGCATCTTCAGCAGGATATTAGTCCCGTTGTGTTGATCTTGAATTTCAACTTCCTGCTTACTTATTGTGGGTATGGGAACACAAAACATAAGGACTGCTTTTTGCATCTCTTCTAGCATTTCAAAATAAAAGCTTATGACAACACTCCATCACTCTGCATTGCAATAACATGCCAGCTATCCAGCAAGCAGTTTAAAGCAGAAAAATAGCCCTCATTCTTACTTTTTTACACTGTAGTTTAATTACAATCTAACTTGATTATTTATACTTGACACCTAAAGCAGTAAAACAGAGCTTATAGGACAGTGTTTCAGAATTTAACAAAAGTCTTTTTTTGCTAGAGTCATTAAATGTCCAGTGAGTTACTAGGTTTTTTAAACTGGAAGGAATTTTATCAGTTGGAATTTATTATATTAGATGATCTGCATGGCCTTTTCAGATTTATATATGGATTTTAGAGGTCCATTCATCATGTCATTCTCCTTCTTTGGCACATTCCTCATGATTTAAACTTCTACAAACCTTTTCTCCTGGTTTGAAATGTTCAACCCTCACCCCAACACATTTTTTTTCTTTTACAAAAAATGGACAACTGTATGCAATCATTTGCATGACTGACTTTGAACCATTTCAGCCTTAATCTCTCGTGGGATCGGTTGTGCTTCATCTAGCTTATAGCTATCATCTCTCAGACCGTTGGTGAGGGCAGTCTGGTCTGAAGGTACACTCTCTCTCAGCTTCTGCTCTTCTCTTTACTGGCAGTTACTTTTACAATGGGGAGCTTTAAATATAAATTCATTTTGAATGTTCTTGGCATCACTTGTTTCTCTGAAGATGATACAGCTGTGATAAAACTGTTGGCTCTTAACCTATCTTTTTTTATTGTTGCTAATTTTAAAATGCAGGATTTATGTGAGTTTCTTAAACTTGTATTCAAGTGTTTGAACTCCAGATGATACTTAGTTGTATTAACTGCCTTCAATATTTACATGATGCCAGAAATTATATTCATCAAGTTAAATAACCACCCTGTTACACTGAAACAAAAGACTCATGCCTGTTATAGACAGTAATAGAAAACACTTCCAAGGCTGCCATCTGTGGCACCGGTGTTAATCTCTTCTCCTCCTTTTCTGTTTTTATTAGTTGTCTTGCATTAAGTTGGATTTTCTCCTGTCCATTTCATGCCCTGAAATAATATTTCAGGTCTTGACTAAGACAGCAGGGACTCCACCTCGTAACATTTATAGTTGGCCAGGCAATTTAACATTCTCTCAGTGTTGGCAGAGGTGAGCCCCCCTCCTAATGCTGAGCCTACGACAGCTACTCGAGTGGCATGCATGAATTAGCTGAGAGGGGACAGCCTGCCATTTCTAGCTAGGAATGTGACTGTAGAACTTGGAAGAATCCCTTGGGAGCTCATGCTGGAGGCTGTGGTTTTCTGTTCATTGCCTGGCTATTTAGCTTTAGCCATGGCTCTATCTGCTGAGCTTTCAGGGGAGATGGAGTAAAGGGCAATTGGTGAACTCATAAGCTACGAACTGTGCTTGCTCTGGGAATGAACACACTGCAGTTAAACCACTGCCACATCCATTGTTCTCCTATCTGCTGGGTCCACTTGGCGGATTCATTATGCAAAGAGAACTTCCACTCAAATGTACTGGAGTAAGATGTCCACCATAGCTTTAGAACTTCCACTCCAATGTACTGGAGTAAGACGTCCACTGTAGCTTTAGAACTTTCACTCCAATGTAGACGTCCACTGTAGCTTT
>JAACJT020000007.1:19296767-19306857 GCA_009936485.2 Gymnarchus niloticus
GGGCGGACCTCCTGTATACACTGTCACGAAGGTCCCAGACAGTAGAGTGTACGGTCGAGTCCCGAGTGGGCGGACCTCCTGTATACACTGTCACGAAGGTCCCAGACAGTAGAGTGTACGGTCGAGTCCCGAGTGGGCGGACCTGCTGTATACACTGTCACGTTTCGGAGCTGAATGGAAGAGCAGGTATCGAAGCGCAGCTCTCAGCCTGTAGACGCCGCATCTATTTCATAGACTTTACTGTCGTCTGGAGAAAATACATACACGAGAATGACGTGGAAAAAGATATATATGTTAAAGGTAATGTTTGAATACCGTTCATTTGTTACCGGCAGAAATACTGAAGTCCTTTTCAGCTACTGTACAGGCAGTTATAGTTGTATTCAAAAACTTCTGTTTTATGTCTAAAAGGTTAATGGTGTGTCTACTTAATTTTCATGTTAACATTTGCCGCAGCTACTTTGTAGAATGCAGTCAACATTTCTGTATTAATTGTAATGATGCGTGCAATTTAACGATGGAAATACAATATTGAATCTAAATAATACTCTGCGCTTAGTACCCTCTCTTAATGACTGAAGAGGAGAAGATCTTCGTCAGATTTTTGAATTAAACCTACTGCTGTTCGAATTGTTAGATCTAACTGCACCGAGAGGCTGGTTATATCACTTAAACGTTACGTAGCCTTTAATTTATAAAGATGTACAGGAGAATTTTTAATAAACCGCGCAGTGCGTCAAGTGAATAATCTGTATGGGCGTTTAAATGATCTTAATCCATTTGTAGATTATCCTTATTAAATGAAGGTCTTCATCACTGTTCTCAGTATCCCAAGCAGAAATGTTTTCACTAAAAAGACAGGACGAACAATACTGCCGTATAAATCCAGGTGATATCCAAGAATAACATGCAGTAAAACAATTTTATTCAACCCGCCTGCTAGTTAAGTAAAACATACATAAGGTACAACCTTCATATTTCATTCAGTCTGTAGTGTTTTGAGTCAGTATTTAGGTGTATGCTGTAAAATTTGTCAGTGTGGGAACATCGTTCAATTTAGCAGTGATCCTTCCAGAATTTTCTGAAAAGATTGTCTATTGTACTGAGGAACAATGACCTTTACACTATTTCTGACTGGATTGAGTTCACAGAGCAGAGCAATGAAGGAAGCTGTTTTTCTAGTGATCGTGCAAGTACGGCTTAGAGTGGGATGGTACCATTCACTGCCCAGCCTCTCTGAATATACATGACTCAGATGGGGAGCAAATATTTGTCAGAACAGTCGTGTTTATTTTATAGCAATATATTTTTTCGTGGAAAAAGTTATAATTGGCATTTTGTCACTTATGTTACACAACTTTTTCTATACAATGAGGGTCCCATGCTACATGATGAGTTTGAGGAGATGACTCACCTAACTTTGAGTTAGTACAGCAGGGCCCGCCCGTCACAGCAGAGTGGACAGTCTCACTGCACCCTAGATATTGCGTGACAAAATCCTTCAGCAGCACATTGCCACTTGAACGCTTCAGAGGTTTTATGGCATTCCATCCCCTCATTGAGGGTCAATGACCCATTTGGGTACATGCCTCAGCTTCGCTGGTCACCATTAGACCTCCAGTTTGCTTGTCTGTTTTTCTCTCCCTTGTCTTTCCAGATGATCTTTCGCAGTCATAATGAATCATTAAGAATGAGTTATGCTCCCCAGAGATTTTCAGCAAACTGCAACTCATTTTTCACAATCAGCAAACTGTTACTCATTACTGGTCTGGTTTCAACTTGCACATCAGTAATAATTTGATTGCCGTCTTTCTAAAATGTAATTTTGGTGTGAATATATAGTGTCAGTAACTGGTTGGTGTTGTGTATGTTTGAGTTATATTACATTTGGATATTATAATATTGTGACTGGGGCCTTTTTTAAATAACTAATATTACTTATTGAATTATTATTAGAATTTATATTAAGTAATTTTGCAGTTGGAAAGAATTCCATTAGAAAACATCAGGAAATCATTGAATACAGCTGTTGCTTTAATCAAAAGCTTCTGAAATTTCTGCTGTCTAGTCACTCCCCTGCTGCTTCCTTTTCATCTCTCGGCATTTGCAGATCAGTAGAACTGATATATTGCTCATCATAGTGCATCCATTTGTGAGTCACAGCCCCTCTCTCCTCCTCAAGCTGATGATTCAAACAAAAACTGTTCTCCAAGGCCACTTTTAGATAATCAAAAATCTGGTGAGATCCATTATGACTTTTAACCATTATCTAGTATAGGGCTTTTCCCAGGATGCACTGAGCACAAGGCAGGGGAACACCCTGAACAGGGTGCCAGTCCATTGGAGGGTACATACACACAGATGCATGCACGGTTATCTACTTGGGCAATTTAGCCAAAAAGTATAACATCACTATACATCTTCTGAACAAACTGGAGTAATGCAGAAGATGAACATGGCCCCTGTGCAAAGTTGACAATCAGATTCATGTGCTGTTCAAAAAACATCTTGTGGACAAAGGATAGTGATGTTAAGATGTGTCTAAAATGCTTTGCTTGCATTGTCATTTGAGACTTGGTGAGATTGTGGGCGGCAACAACAACTTGACCCTGTTAACCACAGATTGCCATGCTGTGGCATAATGATATGTTCCAATGCAATGGATCTTCACCACAGAATGTCCATCTAGAAGTCCGTTAGAGTTGTTACCTTGTAAGGAGTCTTGTTATCGCTACTGAAAGGTAACATACTGAAACATACCAAATATATGAACTGAACACAATGAAAGGTAACAGAAAACGTAACAACTGCTCTGGAATGTCAACACAGATACGCCGGCCGTGTCACACACAACCGTGTTTCTTTTGGAAAACATACTGGTTCAACTTTGCTGGCCTCTTGGTTTTGCACATGTTCATGCTGAGGTCGAAGAGCTTCATTCCTCTTCCATAAAAACAGAAGTTTCCCCATGAAAAAGAAGCCAAACTATGTAGCTTGATGTAGTGAGTGAAGCGAACCCAATGACAACAGCAATTTTGTGGTACCTGGTCAGGAGAGTGCAGCTATGGTCAGCTGTGACCGCCTTCATTACTTTCCAGGGGAAAATGGGGTTTTGCAGCATATGCCTTAAAGGACACACCGGACCTTCAGTTCATTTCTGTGCCATTCTTTCCTCAGGCAGCTGAAGTAAAAGTAGGGAGGAAATGCAAGATAATTCCTTTGCTGGTTATGCAATTGACAATCCGTTTGGCAAACAGACTGATGAATAGTCCTGAAAAATGGTGACGTTATATTCAAATGGGACCTTCTAAGCTTCATTAGTGTCAAGACGGGCTGCTTCTCTCAATGTAAACACAGCATACTTGGATAATGATGGCAAGCAACATATACATGTACTGTATGCTGAGTGGATGTATCTCCATGAGGAACCTATTATAAGTTCATCTTGGATGTTCCATTCACAGTGTTATTTATATTGCAGCTGAACTCCAGGCCCAGTCTGACCTTTAACATGTTCGATACTTAGAGTCCATGTGCTGGTGCTCTCTCGTGAATAGACAGGTGTGTACTATCGTCATGTCTTCTGGCCAGTAATAAAGTCTGGAATGTGTTGAGCCTTTGGAGGTTCTTGCCCTTCTTCTCTCCCTCTACTCTTGGCTGTGAGAAAGCACCATGGTGGTTTGAGGAAAGCAATGGTCACCGCGCAGCAGAAAACCGGTGGGCCTGGCTGCCAAGATGTCCGTCTGACGAAGCCTCAGAGGTGGACCACAACAGACCAGAATTGTACTGGAGCATCTGCAGTGGCCCTTAGCTCTGTAGCTGATATTCATTCTTCTCAAGAGACTGACTGATAGGACTTAAAGTTACATTTGGGTATTACAAGGAATTTTTTTTTTCCCATTTTGCGCGTAGCAAAAAATTGCAAGGAAAACCTCAATGATAATTTTAATATTAACATGAACTTGGTGGCTGTGTGATCATCCTGGAGATTAAGTTTCAGTTGCAGTCTTCAACAGAGTTTGAAACAAATTAGCTTTAGTATTAGAGTTCTGTCAAATAGAATGTTTTTTCCCACTGATAAAAGGCTTACTTTTTAACCACCAACCTTGCTAACCAAGGACACCGAACAAAGAGCACTTTATTTTTTATTACGTAGGACCCCGTGCTGCCCAGTTTTAAGGCAACATGGAAGAGACAGTTGAAGTTCTCAGCAAAACTTAACTGAGGGAAATAATCGTAAGACAGATTGTTCTCTTTAGGAATAACATCAGTAAGAATCTTGTAAGTCTTTACCCAGTTTATGGATGCAGCCTATAATAATTATGATAACAACGAACATATTAAGGCTGTAAACAACACGTCGCCTGTTCTATATTCTCAATACAGACATCTCTCGTGCTAATGAAACAAGATATTATTATTGTATGATGAATGATTCTGATGAATGTGAAGGAGATCACTTAGAGATGGAGGCAAACACAGTGTATGGTTGTGTTCAAGTTGAAACCCGGATCTGAAATCCATCTTCTGAACTCTGAAACCTGCAGCCAGTGCCTTTCCCAGAGATACTGCTTGGAGAAGCTCCAGGAACTTCCAAGCATTTAACGGGCGAAAATGCCTTTTGGAGGTTCAGAAGTGGCTTTAAATGACAAGGCGGGAAGTCCTATCTCTTCTATGTACATGTCCTACCTTCCTACCTTGGAAGTTTGGTGAAAATGTCAAAATGCTATAGCTGGTTTTACTGTCGTGGCTGCATGTCTTAGCATATATGCAAGACTTGGCTGAAGTGTTTTGGCGAAGGCCGACATCTAACTGGGACCAGTGTTATAGGACCCTGTTCTGCCCTAATTTTGAATAGAGTAGTTATAAAGCCTTGTTGCTGCTGTGTAAAAGTGTGTAAGGCCACCAGGTTAACTCACTGCAGACAACGCTGTCACTTTTCTGCGCTGTAGTCTGGGTGCTGATTGCTGTTGGACTGAACCTAGCCAACTGCCACGTGTGTGTAAATACAGCTTGATCGAGATGGAGTAGACAGGCAGTTTGGCACCCTAAAAACAGGGTTTTCTGCTCTGCTCACATGACATGCCAGTCAAGTTTTGGATGCTTGCAAACATTCTGAACCAAGGCTACGCTCACATTGTGGTCCAATGACTGTGCTTTCGACTTCTTAATAAAAACAAGACAAGTCAGTTGTATTAGCATATACAGTATGTGTGGTCATTTAGCAGGTGTAAACAGGCAGTCGATAGGAAGTAAAAACCAGCCCTTTCATTCATGTTTATTTCTATGTATTTAATCCATAATTTGTCATAATTACTGAGCCTTGCTTACAGATTTGATTTTGTTTTTCAGAATGACCCAACTGGTGCTAAAGTGGTTTCCAAATGTTTCATTGTATATTGAAGTTATTAGAAAAATATTTTGACATAAATCTCTGATGAGACCAAACAGGAATACTTTCAAAAATGTAATTATTTATGAGCTAAGAAATGGTTGCGTCTTACTGAGAAATGTGCTGCCAAATTATTTGGAATGTAGTCCTTTGTAACAGAACCTTTGACTTTTGGCTGTAAGTTGTTTGAATTTTATACAGTAAGCAGAAATAGGAAAAGATATTTAAGACAATTTGCAATACTGATTCATGTTCATGTTGATAACCTTTGTTATGTTCGCTTGTGACTTGCTCTAAATATGTTACTTACATGGTCTGCTGAATAAATACATAGCTAGATGTTAAGGAACCTGACAGGTAGGACATTAGACTGAATTGGAAATCTGTGTTGTCACGGTACACCGAATCAGGAAGTTTCTGAGAGATGGAATGTGGTCCCCCTCCCAGTGTCTCTTTAGAGATCGGCCTCAGCACTTGCTTCACCACCATAGACAACTTCCTGTAAACAAGCGACTTTTAGGCTCGGCCACCCCCTTTCAACTCTGATTTGAAGGAGATTTATGCTGCCCTCCATGTAAACCTGAAGAGATCTCCATTTTAAAGGGAAGTAAAACTAAATAAATGAAGCATAAGGGATCTGTGTAGTCTGTCCCCTCCGGACATCCAGACACCTGACTTTTGAGTACATCGGCTTATTAGGAAAAGAAATGAAAGACGCACTTTGAACAGAGGAAGTGGTATAGTAATTGTTTAATAAGATATATCTGAGAATGGATGGAAGCAGTACACAGAGAGGGAGAGAGAGAGAGAGAGAGAGAGGGAGACGGGGGGGAAAGAGGAAGAAGGGAAAAAGAGGGAGAGAGTGAGGAAGAGAGAGAGAGAACGAGGGAGAGAGAAGTCTAAATCTGGATATTCCCCCTAAAATCCATAATGCTAGAATCTTTGAAGTGCTTTTCTTGATTCATGGCCTGTCAGGTATGGGGGGGCACCCATTATATTTCGTTTCAGCCTTGTGAGTTTATATCGGCCCCAGCTCTCCCTGTATTGTAGACGTGTATAATAAAAATACAGCCAGGTGTTCTCTGCGGCGTCCCCTTGCCCCCATGGGAAAACGTACATTGTTGTGTGCGAGTGAAGAATGCGACCCCTGTCTGTTTATCTTAGCCGTCCCGTTCAGACGGAGTTGGATGTGTGCAGGCATTCCTTTCTGAAAAGCTTCCTGCTCAGTGACTCCTCACTGCACATGTGAAAACGGAGCAGAGGCATTACACTACAGGGCAGAGTAAGACCTTGTCCTGACCGACTTCAGCCGCTTGCTGTGAAGGTGTATAGTTTACTGAAGCCGATGGAGTAGCACTGAGGAGGAATTCAGTCATAAGGTGTCACTTTCTAACTGTTTGATAACATTACTGTAGCAACAGATAATTAAGCTCAAGACTTTGATTTAGTCCTGGTATATTAATCTGTATTCAATTTGAGAAGGATACAGTTTGTGATTGATTCAACCAAAAACCCCATGTTATTCTATGAGCAAGCTTTGTATTCTGCCTGTTTGCTCATATTGTTTGGAATGTGCAAAATCATGCTGATAATATTTGACACTCTAGGCAAAGTTATAAAGATTAAGATTTTGTTTTATTTAACATTTGTTCTAATATTCGTTTTGAATATTACAAAAGCTTTACAAGACCCTGTGTAAATTGTGAAACATCCTTAGTTTTTATATTTATGATCACATTTTCCTCTTTGTTTGATGAACAACACTACAGGTTAGGTACAATATTGAAATAATTTGATTTTGTGAAAATGATGGTGAATTTTAATATTTTGATACTTTTTGCTATAATGACATTTTGTATGGCATCTTGCTTTTTATTTTGCTGGAGAATATAATGCAAGTTTGACTGGAATAACATGAATGAGACTCAAAAACTTCTGGGTGACTTAGATTTTTGGCTAAGGAAACGTTAAAATCTTTATGGCATAACTGATATGTGAGTTTGGTTAGTGCGTATGTATAGTCATAGGACTGCAGTCCTTTTTTTCTGGAAATTTCCTGGACTGTACAGGATCTTGCATTTGCAGCTCCATCAGTGTTAATCAGTGCTGGCTAACAGGGGGACTTTTAGCAAGAAGCACCGGGGACAGGGGAGGGGGGACACCGTGGATTGGACGTTCAGTAGATCCGACACAACAAGCAGAGCATGCAGATTCCACACACAGAGCTGGAATTGTGAGCATATGGTGCTGCCACTGAGCCACTGTGCTGCCCCAGGTTTGATGGAAAAACTTCAGCAATTAAAAGTATTTACAGCCCGGGGTTCATAGTAAAGAGGAGAGACCACATGTGTATAATGGAGATGACTCAATGAAACTGGTATAATAACTGAGTCTAATAGGTTGTAAATGTAAATCAAACTAATATACCAACCAAAATGGGAGGGAGGAAGCAAGGAAGGAAGTGGAGGTCCAACTGCAGTGGTGCGAAGATGATGCTCTCTCCCACTATAGACAGGAGCTTTGCTTGAATCTGAACAGAAAAATAGCCCCATTCGTCCTGATTTGGGTGAAGGCTCCTGTCTAGAAGCTAATGCTTTGATATGAAGAGTCTTATTTGTCTTGTTTTTTTTTCATCAGGTGAGCGGGACGCCCCAAGGCAGCAACAGCGATGACTGCCAACAAAAGTGTCAAGGCAGCACCGCAGGATGGAGGGGGTAAAGTGCCCCGAAACATCCCGGGCAGGTTGGTAATGGAGCTCTGGGTCATGGAGACCGGAGGTGGGGCCCTTGTAAGCGATGTGTTTCAGCTTCTTTACATGACTTCAGAATGCCCGATGCTATATGCGGTTCCTTGATGTCGTTAGCTGGTGATGGATTGCTAGGCGACTGATCGACAAAAATAAGAAATTCATCACAAGTCAGTTTGATGCATTGTCGGTCATGCTTTGGTCACTAAGAAAACACAGACAACGAGAAAACAAAAAAAGTCATCCCAGCAAACAGGGAACATTCCCACGACGTCCAATAACGTTCTCATTACGTTCTCAATGTTCCTGTAACATACCTGTAATGTTCTCTGTTTGTTGGGATACTGTTATTCTCTGCAACCTCTGCAAATACCCCTTTAGACAAGTACACTTTTATACAGAAGGAAGGGAAATTTTTTCACTGGCATTTTTGTGTCACAGGCCTGCTTAAGTCAGCCTTGTTTACAGTTCATTATCAAAAACCCAAGCAGAACTTCACACTTCCTGTTTCTGTTCCAGCTTCTATAAAGACCAGCATGAAAAAAAAAACAATCTCTCATCTGTTGACTTGTAAGGGCATATTTTCTCAGTAGTATGTGGATTGTTTACTTTGGGGAAGCATAATCTTGATTTGAGTATATCTGCTGATTTAAAAGGCATTGCCATGGAAAACAAGTAAAAACATTGATTTTGAATTTAGGAGATGCTTCCTGCCAAAAAACTTACACATTAAACAAAAATATGTCTATAGGAACTCAATTAATCCTCTGCTAATTATTTCTTTAGCTACTTCAGTCAGCAATGAATTGCTTGGCCCTGTATAACTCATTCTAATCGTTGTCAGTTTGAGCCCAAAGTCAAAGTGGCAGAATATTTTCACAATTCAGACAAATGAAAAAAAGGGATTTATGAACATTAAAAGTGGAGGTTTCATATTTACCTTCAGAAGAATCTTTTGGAAGGAGCGAAATGATATTGTTGGTTCCTGAAAAATATTTAGAGTGAAAGCATCCTTCTGAAATGTTGGAGAAGTTTCCCACGGACACTTTTTCCATCCTGCAAAGTGCAAGGATTTCGTGTAGAAAGCATTCATGGCAGGCTGGAAAAGTGGAGACAAATCAGTGAAAACAAAGGCACAAACAAAAAGGGGGAAGATGGAGAGGTCCAGGGGAGGAATGTAAATTAGTGCTGTCGTTTGATCTGTCTCCTTTCCGTGCCTATTGGGCCCCTCCAGAATGATGAAGCAGCCTGGGGCTGAAGAGTGACCGAAACTAGCGAGGTTGCTGGGCCACTGGCACCTTGCACTGCCCCTGTGTGGCCGGAGCTTCTGTTGGCCTTATTTTGGTTGGCCTGTCCCAGATCACTGGAACCCCCTGGCCCGCGTCTGGCATGGCCGCACTGTGGAGTCCTGTACTTGTTGTTTGCTTTTGGTCTACAGGAACTCCCTGGAATTTAACTGATTTACTTCATGACTGTTGGAGCCATTAAAGCTGAGGCGTGTCCAGGGGGTATTGTTAAAAAAAGCACTTTGTTATTGTATGGTGGGTTGAATTTAAATTTGGGTAACTTCATAAACTAACGGGCTGCATGACGGCCTGATAGATATTTTGCACTAGCTCTGGTGGCGGTTTAAAATAGATCCAATGAAATAGATCACACATGCACGTCTTTTTAATACCATTTGTGAATACCGAGGTCATCTGTTTAATAAAATATTCCCTTCTTCCATTTTTTAATTTACAGTTCTTGCTTGATTATTTTCGGGTCAGTGAGCAATTCCTTGCACAAGAATAAAATTTTTATCTTTAGGGATTTGTATTTCTCACCCTGGGATGTGCAGCGAACATAACCACATGTCATGGGGGGGGGGGGGGGGGGAACGGGGGCGAAATATTTTGGGACAGGAGTGGAAAGGGGGGTATTTGATCTGTGGTAAGAGTGGAAGAGCACAC
>JAACJT020000007.1:19306867-19319093 GCA_009936485.2 Gymnarchus niloticus
TGGGCGCGGGGGGGGGGGGGGGGGGCGGGGGGGGGTGGGTGGGGGGGGGGGGGGGGGGGGGGGGTGAAGGGGGACGAGGTATTTTGGTACAGGAGTGGAAATGGGGTTATTAGATCAGTGGTAAGGAGTGAAAACAAAAGACAGACATGTCCGGAGCAGAGCACAAAGGAAAATCGCAGCGTTTCTTCATGGGTTCAGGGTCTGGATGTGATCTGAGGCCCGAGACAAAAACCAGAAGTCAAACGTATGATGTTACATTGCAAAGTATATTATATAAAACGGATAATTTGTTGAGAGTGGGTGTGCAATATGAAAATAGGATAAAATCCCTGGTCTGAAATATCAAAATTAAGAAAATATGAAAGAGGAATAAAAATGCTTATGAGTATCGTTGTCACATTCTTCAGAGGCGGGGGGGACACGCATGATTACCCACTTATTCATAGAAATGCAAACACAGACACACAGTGCTTTGAGGTTCCCAGGTGCAAGTCTGTTGCCTACCCCCGTGTATTTTGCACTATTTGTCCCAACCTGCACCCAGGATCTTTGGATCATTGGTTTTGTTTATCCCGTACTGTTGTTTCTACACTTGCATCATCAGTCTGCTCCTCAGATGCAGCCTTGCGGATCCACAGTTCCTAGGAAAAGATCAGAAGACAGTCAGTTCTTGGTGAGAATATCTAGGTCTTTCAGGCCTCAGTTTAGGTCCTTAGGTCCATACTTAAATGTGGAATTTCTTGGCTCAGCCGAGAGCTCCCAGAGTGTGAAGCTGACAAAAATTTTATTGTTGATGTCCTACAGAGGAGTGTTTGGGGTTGTCACCTTAAGGATCTGTAGTGGTTCAGGGTACAGACTCATCCTACAAGCTACGGGTTTAAATCCTCACAGGCAATTTGCTGTTGTGTCTCAGGCCCTTAATGTGAATGGCATGGTAAAGTCAGTTGTTTAGGATAATAGTGTCAGCTCAGCAGTTAAACGTAAATGAGGTAAGATGGGAGTACAGCTCTCAGAAGATCCCGTTCTGAAAAGTGCCACTTTGGTCGATTCGGGGTGCTGTAACAGAAGAGTCTGTCTCCCTTTTCTGCTTGTGTTAAATAGTCCCATGTGTGGGGTCCACATCTGTTCTACTGAAATAATTATATCGCGCGGAAAAATCCACACGTACATTTTTACTGAAGATTTGTATTTGCTTTGGCTCAGACTTATAATTGGATTCTGCCAATGTTAAATTGTAGAGGTACTTTCCCACTGATTATTTTACTTCGGTGGTCAGTGTTTTCATGTTGCATCGTATCTGGGAATGAATCCATCTTATTCATACTTTTTTTTTCTTCTCCCCAGTTTCTAAAAGGGGTGTGTTTTCTTCCATGTGCTCTGAGCTTGTGCAATGATCTGTTAGTTATCAGTATACCTATGGTATCTACTCAGTTGCACACCTAGGGTATTTTTTGTATTGTGCTGTTGGTGTTTTTGACAGGGGTTTTCTGTAGGTGTTGACATCTGATGTCTTGTCATACTGTTTACCATTGTGGCCTTTATTTGTCACCAGAGCTGAAGTAATAAAAAACAAGCCTGTAAATTCCTGCTGCCGATCACCCTTTCTGCTTCTGTTCCAGGTGTCAGTCGGCATCTCCACCTCCTGTTGTCCCGGAGCTGAAAGGCCCAGTTCAGCCGCTGAGTGAGAGTAAGGAGAGCCACAAGCAGAGTGACCCCATCAAGACGGCTGAAAGCCGGGCCACAAGGCTGCGTGCCTGGGGAAGCAAGACTGCTTACCCACAAAACGGCTCGGACCTCAGCGCCCAGGACCGACTCCTACAGGTTAAGAGCGTCTGCAAGCCACTCGGTGACGGAGGGGGCGGCCAGGACCAGAAAAACACCGAGTCGGAGGACAGTCAGGCCGGGGCTCAGCTGAGCACAGCCTCGCTGAGCTGCAGCACCCTATCCCTGGGGCCACCCTTGAGTCGTATTCACCATCAGCGCAGCCTCTCTCTTGGACGTTTAGTTACTAGCCTTCACTCCGCAGACATTTGTAATAAAACGTCTGCGTGGGAGCATGAGAAGGTGGTGCTCCCTAGAATGAGCCTGTGTGTAGAGAAGAGGCAGCTGGGTGAGCAGGTGAGCCGAGGTGAGGCCTGCCCGACCCTCCTGTCCACTTCTTGCAGCAGTAAGACCTTCGATTTCAAAGGCCTGCGGAGGATGTCCACTCCCCTCTCCGGGTGCTCGCACCCGGAAACGAAGGAGGACGAGGCTGCTGCCCTTGAGAGGGTATGCCTCAGTCGATTTGAAAAGAGATCCAGCAGGACGGAGCCTTCGGCGATCCTCCTGCGTTCCCTTGCCAGCCGCAGGGAGACGTCTGCCGTGCTCAGCCGGATACAGAAGATCGAGCAGGCGTTGAAGGAGGGCCCGTCTCGGGCCCCGCCTCAGTTCCCCAGCAGCTGCTACGCTCCTGACAAGGCACGGCACCGTTCCTTCTCCATCGGCGGGCTTGAGGACTCGAATGCTGCGCGCTCCGGCAAGAGGGGCAGCGTCTGCTCAGTTATCGCAGAGAAGAACACTTCGTCTGGATCTGACAGGCTGGCGCAGTTGAAACAGGAGCCCAGCACCAACGTGGCCTCCTGCCCTGGAAACCCTCCCAAGACGCAGGACAGCGTGTCGATTAACCCAGTGCCAAAACCTAAGCGCACCTTTGAGTATGAGGCTAAATGGAACCACAAGACCACTCTGTCAAGCAATGGTCTACCTTCCAGCAGTTGCCCTAAGCCTCCTCCCCCACTCCCCACCACCCCTCCACCCTCCAGGGCAAAAAATCAGAAGTCTGACTGCAGCCCATGCAGTAGGGTCCTGGACAGGTGAGATGAGATAGTGGAGTTGGCTACACTAATGAGCAGGAACAGCTGAATCTTTATGAATGATGTCCAGCTTCTCTTGTGTAGCGTCTCATTCTAGGCTGTTTGCATATTGCTCTGCCGTTCCTTCTCAGACTGGGAGACGTGTGTATCTGGTTATCCAGCTTCAAGCCATAAAGCTGGCTCTGGTTTGATATTGACAAAACAGCAACATTTATACAGTTTAATTAAGGCACTAGTTAAATCAGATTATATAAAAGCTTACTCTTTTACAGTAATCAAATGAAATGGCTGAAAGTTTAACTTCACCTGTGTAAGTTCCTCAGATCTTTAGGCACATCAGTCAAATCCTGAGATTTTGTAAAGATTGATGATCGATTGCTGGCCAGGCATTGGTTGTGGTGGGTTTGTGAATGCAAGCTTGGTTTTTCTAACGCCACTACCATGGGCTGTTTTGTTTGTGTCTTTGTGTCCCATGGTGTGCTTGTAATTAGCACTTTATATAGCCAGCACTTGTCTATTTCTGTTCGTTTGTTTCATTTCTCTTTAATGTAAGCTCATGAAGGTGACGTTATTGACCAATCTAAAACACACTGTGTTGTGGGATAAATTATTAAATAATGTAGGGGAATGTAGGGACTACAATAATTGAAACTTTAAGAGCATTAAAAAAATCCAGTTAAGATAATGTTAAATGTAGAATCGCAATTTTTTTCTCCATTAAATCTTGTGGCACTACCCAAAGCTGTAAATTACAAGGGGAACTTTTGAAGAAATATTATGAACCAGCTTGTGTTGGTTTGGATTCTCTTTGATAAATACTCAAATAACATTTAGTCTATAGTCGTACGTAAGAATTTGACTTCAATGCAGATATCCCTAAATCAGCCACATGGGTATTGCTGTTGTAGGTAAGACAGTGTAACTGTTTAGCACATTTTTGTTGGTTTAACTCATTATCTCATTGGCTGGAGTGAGGTTGTGAGTCTTTCTGTGTCAAATTCCCCTAAGCTCTTAGAGAGCGTGGCCGAGTTTCTTTGCACTAACTTCCCTGTACCTCCTGCTGAGTCTTGCCTTGGGAATGCACCTATATGATTCAGAAATGTGCTAAATGTCGTACTTTGCAATCAAGCGGGAACTTGGCTGTCGATAAGACATTGGAGCATTATTATCCATTTGAGGAATCAAACATCCAGCGATATCGTGGGCTTCTTGAGAAGTCTAAAACCGCTTTGACCTGCCGTGTTGGTCCTTATGAGCCCTGATCATCCCGTTTAGGAGTTCGTGGACAAGGGAGACTCCTCCAGACTCCCCTGTAATGTCTGTCCACTTGGCCCTGTATAGCATATTGACAGTCTCTCTCTCACGCTTGTTTGTCCCTTGGCTTACATCAATGTCCACTGTGCCGGAACAGAGAGTCATGTGAATCCGAGGACACTGCCAGCCTGCCGTCCTCGTACCCGTCCTCACCCACCGAGAACGGCACTACTCGCACAGACACCCAAGGCCGACCCATCTTCAGGATCACTTTGGAGGAGAATGCCTATGAGGACATTGCAGGTTAGTAACCCATCAGTGGTGGTGCTGGAGTCAGGGTGTTGATGTTGTGGTCACAAAATGTGGACAGTATATTTGTACAACAACGCTCTGAGAAGTGTTACACAGAATGATAAACACCTTGAGTGCTAGCACTATCCCAGAAATGTTTAACATACCAGCTACATTTCTCACAAGTGAAAATATTTTATTGTAGTGAAGTACAGAAACTTGGCTGCAGCCCGGTAGCCTGGTAGCTTAATGTTTGCCAAATACGGTGGAATGCCATGAACACCAGCCCCTGGCACAGAGCTCTGCAGTTTAGGAAATCACGTGTTCCTGCATGTAGGGTCCATACAGACCACAAGTCCTAATCCTTGTCTATCAAATAAGGCTTTGTGTGCTCTTTAAGCAATAGAGACTGCCACCCTGACCCAAGTGAGATGTGTGGTGTTGTTCCTTCCTTGTACGGAGCGGAATTTGATGGCACATAAAAATTCTTTTATTGCATTAACTGTTTAAGTTCATGTGGACACCGCTAAATATTCTGAGTTTTGTAAAGGATAGAATAAAAAAGATTTTTTTTATCGGTATGATATTGATGTCTTGACTGACTCTGTGGTTTAAAAGCAGTTTTTCTGGCTGCTTTCGGGACAGGTCTTGCTACTGTCCAGTCTAAAACTACATCTTTTTCAAATTAAAAACACATAGGATTAAACAAAATAGCAGATTTATGATAGCTCTGTGTGTAGGACTAAGTATGACTCCACGTTTATCGGTAAGGATGCTTTTACACATTGAACTCCCATGTAAATCAGGTCTATGATCACTTCATTCCATTGTCATCTCTGTTCTAGTGGGCTTTTAGGAAATATGTGACCCGCTGTAGCCTCCTCTGGATCCTGCTGATATCAGTGACGCATTTGACCACAACTGTAAACTCAGTTCACATAGCTGACTTTTAAATGGGCCGGGTCCAGAGGACTGGCCATATTTTTAGAGTCTGGATTCCTTTTTACCATGAAGTGAAATGATACTGGCGAGAACTAAAGTTTCGGAGGGCACCTCATGTGGAACTGGTATGTAGACACCTCACCCAAGACCAGACATCTTCAGCCGAAGGGTCTTGAAGGACATGAACTGGGAGGAGAGAAGTAGAGGACAGGGGTGCTTCATGTGGTGTGGGATGCGGAATTATGGGTACTGATGAATAGGTAGCAATTATGGTAGACGTGGCACCCATGCTTTCTTTCTGATTGAACTGGTTCAGGCAGTGGATGACTTTGTGCCACAGAGCATGGTGGTAGCCTCCGTCTGTTGTCCTGGCCAAGCCTGCCCTGATTAGTTTAAAGGCGGCTGCAGCACAGGAGCACAAAGGCATATTACTATTCTAGGACTGTAGCAATAACTCGCTTTACAATCCAGCCAAGGTCATGTCTGTAATTTACACATGAATGACTCAGAGATTTCAGCTGTGGATTGTGCCAGGATTTTAAGGCATCCATCCATCCTCTTTCTGTGGCCGACATCGTTAACGTTTGACTTAAAGTTAGAAAATATCGATCTGTAACCAGGGCAAAAGTGACTGTATGTTTCATATTGTGAAATGTCTATAACCTCCAGGCATTACGTAACAAGGCTCACTGAACACAGCAGGTTTAGGTCTGACGGTAAAACTGCCACCCTGAAATGGTCTAGCATACCATTTAAGCTGTCACCAGCCTGACACCCAGTACGGATAGTTGGATGAATGAAGAATGCAGAATGGATGGATATTAAGACTACATTGATGCTTTCCAATGTTGAAGCTCGCTGCCTTGGAGCGTGATGTTTGTACACTGTTCCAGACTGTTTCCTTCATTTGGGGCCTTTGTGAAATATCCCTTATTAGTACAGTAATTAGTCCAATCAGTCAGCAAAAATGTGCAGACAGCACTGGCCTTTCCTGATGCACCCATGCAGAGATCATGAGGTCTAACTGTCACGTAACTTACATGATCAGTCTTTTAAAAACCTTCTGTTTCTTATGTGAACACTGGCTGACATGGTTTGTTGCTTAAATGAAGCTGATTTTTGTGCACAGTTTAAATGCTAAAACCCCCTGCAGAGATTATTCCCACAGATAAACAGATGAAGCAATTTCGACCCGAGTCAAATACATCAGCATACAGTGTGGATATGGAGTACACAACTGGAAAAGTCATGATGGGGTCAGGAACATGTGGATGACTGGGCTGCTGGAGCAAAATTTCTGAAATACCCTTGAGCAAAGTATACTTTGTCTTTATGGCTGTACCTGTTTATAAGGCTGAATGACAGTCCCATTCAGCCAGCACGCTGGACTGCATGACTCTTCAGGGAAGTCTTAGCACTGGATTGTCTGATATATTTAGATCATTATATGATATCAATGTGACTTTTGTTGTTGGCTGCTGTTCCACATATAAAATAGCTCATGGTGACATTTCAGGCTTTATTTGTGGTACATTTCAGCTCGCGAGTATATTATGGAATCACATGTACAATGAGAACTCAATGAATTCAATGAGACAGCATTCTTGTGTAGGCTGGGAAGGTATTCCCCCAAGCAGAGCCCTTGACTAGGAGCTGCAAGTGTATCAACAGATCATCTTTTCCCAGAATTTTGTGATTAAGGAATTTTGTTACGAGGTTCTTGAAGAACACTACAGGGTCACTTTGGGCTTGTTGTTTTCCTGTTTCAGCAACAATGATTTGTAGTAGAACACTCACATTCCGTACTTAGTACTGGAAAATTCAGACTTGGTCATGGACATGTCAGTTTGACATGTACAACCACTGGGATTGCCTTGGCCATGAAACATAAAAACTTAAGAAAAACATCCCAACTAACCTCTTGATGTTTTTCGTTTACTTTGTCATTGAGCAGCATAAATTCACATTGAAAACATTATCTTTCTTATGACTGCTACCTTAAGATCCATTTTAGTTCAGTTAGGGAGTTGCTTCCTGGATGTTCAAGAAAATGATAGATCATGAAGTTTTCTGTGTCTGGCCAACATGTTCATGAAATCACAATGAGTCCAGTGTACTTCAGTGGCCTCCCCAGTCACCAGATCTGAATCTGACTGAGCACTTTTGGGAGGTGCTGTAACTGGAGATTAGCAGCACGAACCCTTCCAGCGATCACATGATGCAGTCATGTCAACATGCTCCAGGATCACTAAGCAGTGTTTTGAGCACATTGAGTCCAGGCCAGAAAGAATTCAGCTTGTTCTGAGAGAAACGGATGGTCTTACCCAGTATTAAAATTATGTTTCTAATAACGTGGCTAGTGTATGTGCATGTGTTTGTGATTGTAAAACAAATAACCATTTTATTAGCAAATGCAAATATAAAATAAGGCTGCCCAGCACAGAGCTACAATTCAGTATAATTTCCTCTCTTTGACTGAGAGTTCAAAACACTTCAAATGGTTTTGCGGTGCTGCCTCACTCTTAAAAGTGTCTTCATCCCTTAAGTTATGTTTCTGCAACTGTTCTCTCACACGGTGCCCTATTTTTTATACATTTTAAACTTTGATAACTTTCTCACAGACCTTTGACCCTTTAAGAATATGGTTGACTTGGATTACTATTTGTTGTGGAGCAGGGATCCTCACACACGCAGCTTTTTTCCATTCATCCATCTTCTAATAGCTTATTCCAGTCAGGTACACAAGGGGGGCCTAGAGCCTATGCCAGGCTGTACAGGGTATAAGGCTGGGGAACAACATGGATGGGATGCCAGTCCATTTACAGGGCACAGACACACAAACATCAGGAGCAATTTGAAGACATTGATTAGCCCAACTGCATGTCTTTTGCCTGCAGGACAAAGCTGTAATACTCAGAGGAAACCCATGCAACACGGGGTGATCATTCCAACTCCACACACACAGAGTGGAGGGTGGGTTTAAACCACAACCCTGGCAGTGTGAGACACCAATTCTACTCACTGAGTCACCTGTGCAGCTTATTTCTGGCAAATACATTTGCCGGCCAGTGTGCCATTTCCCTTTCTCCTGCCATCAGATACACACCTACCTAACAGCTTCTAGGTGGGGTGTAAATGGAGTATTCTCTTACCTAACGTGTACCTCACATGCTGGAGCGACAACATTATGCTGTTTCCACTCCTTCTCTAAGTTTTCCACATGCATGTTGGACAGAGTGATTTGCAGCAGTGACAGTCTGCATGCTTTCACCGTGACTCACCAGTGGCTCAGACTCCTGGCTCAGAGTGTCCTTCAAGGCCATTGCCCAGAAAGTACTCCTTCCAGAAGCTTTTGGATTCATCAACAGCACGATGTACCCAAGAGCCTGTCCCAAAACCTCCCCTTATGATTATTTAATGTGAAAAGTGTTGTTTCTCGCTTGCTTTTCTGTCCCTCCCACTCACGCACTCGAGTGAACACACCTTGCAGAGCTGAGGATTTGCATTCGCCGCTGGTCTTCTGATGCCCTACGTCTCCCTGCAGATTCCCAAAAAGAAAACCCATATGAAGATGTGGACTTGAGGGGGCGGGCAGCTGACCGAAGATCAAGGCTACAGCCAGAGTGGTCTGGGGACTCCCTCAGCAGAATGTGGGCCGCTCAGGACAGCTCGATCTGTGCCCCTCCCCAGGTAATTCATCACGGCCCATGGAACGCTTGGGAGAGGAACTTGGCAAGCTGCAGCTTGAAGGCTCAGTGCCTATTGGGTTCACAAAGATTTTCTCAGCTGTTATTTGGTAAACCGAGGTGTTTTGACTTGCCAGAATGTCTGCCTAGGATTTAAGAGTTCAACTAGTTTCTTTGTGTTTTTAACATTACTTTATAATTTCCCTGCTGGCACGAGCTTAGGATAGACAGATAGAAAGGAAGCAGATTTGTATTTGATAATATTTAATATTTGCATTATATTTACTTTTACTTGATATGCAGTTATATTTTAATAAAGCACAGAGCTGACCAGCAATGGATCAGTGTTGAATGATTCTACCTTGATATTTCAGCCATTTATGAATAGTGAGCATGACTCAATGACTCGGCGCGACTCTGTAGTTCACTGTAGTGTGGTACAGCGTACAGATCAGTCTCAACTGTGTGCCATCGCCAGCTGCCCTCCAAGCCCAGCAGCCAGTCACTGCACCTCTCCGGACCTGCCGACAGGAAGTCCCACCGGTCCTCCCGCCTAGCCAAGCGACACAGCCATGATGACGTGCTGCTCCTGCCCCAGCTCAGCGTCTCGACCTCCTCCTGTGTCCTGCTGGACGATGGCCTGAGTGGCACCAGCGACACGCTGTCGTTGCGGCGACACAGAAGGGTCCCCAAGGTGAGGCATGGCCCAGCACAACATAGCAGAGCGTGGCACAGGCAGCATGGTGTGGTAGCGCCACGTGGTAGGCTGAAGTGTGACTTAGCCAGGCAACAGCCCAGCTCCACACAGCACAATACGGTGTGTTGAGTCCTTGTGCTCTGAACAGCACCCTGTGTAACTGCCCTGAGATATGTGGTCAAGGTGCCCATAAACCTCAGGGGTAGAAGTAATTTATATTTGCAAACAGTTTTAACCCACTTCAATGTGGCTAATTTGCGGATGCGAATGATTCAGTGGTGTATCGATTCAATTTTTCAATTCAATTTTATTTATATAGCGCCTTTAACAAGAAGCACTGTCATAAAGTACTTTACATAGTCCCGGGCCCAGAGTCCCCAGAGAGTAAGCCAAAGGCGACAGTGACAAGGAAAAACTCCCTCAGAAGGAGCAAACCATGGGAGGAACCAGACTCAAGGGGGAACCCCATCCTCCTCAGGCCAGCGCTGGGCAGGACAAATTAATTAATACAAATCATAGCAATAGATACAAATAAGAACAAGTCTTGTATCGCACCTACAATTGTGCAGAGTTCTTATCTCGTATGTTCTGCACTGATGCATTTTTCATTGATATTTGTTTATCAGACACATTTGTCCAAAGCAATATAGAGTGAGGCAGATACATCACAGCATAAAGCAGTTATGGCACTACCTTAGCTGCTGTATGTAAAGGATACTGCAGGGTCATCTCAGGGGAATTCTTTACAGAGAACTAACTGGTGTAGGAATTTCACCAAATGCCATTGGCTTACAGTGAAACATGAGTCAGGAGTTTGTGCAGCCCTCTGCAGTTCCAGACGGAGAGTAGTTTATATAACCCTGGGTCGGCGCGACACTGAGCCTCCGAACAAATGGATCTCCTGAACAGACTGACACAGGGTCTTCTGGACACCTGTGTCCCCAAAACTCCCAGAGAGTGTGAGTTCGCCCCTAGCAAGTCGAGTGTATGAGGAACATTGCTGCTTACTGTGCCTGCTGCTAGATTTTTTTTGTACAGGTAGAGAATATCTCAGACTGGTAGACCAACTGGCACTGAGGCAGTAAGGCTACCCGCTGGCTAGAATCAAGTATCCACCTCTCTCCTCTTTCATTGTCTGCAACCGCAGGTTGCACTGGGAACTGCCTAACTGGCTCACTGCAATGGCTACAAATACTCATGTTAAACCCTCTGCACTCCAGCATTCTCCTGCAAATACCTTAATTAAGGTTTCCGTGCTCTCGTGGTTTTTCACTTAAAGGACCAAGCTGTAATTCTCTGCTTACACTATTTTTACTTTTGCGGGCCCTGTATCATTTTTCCTTGCTGTTAAAAAATGTACGGCATGTTTAAAATCATTTAAAAGCAATTTTTTCTGTTATCGGGGGAAACTCTGGGGGCGTTGGCAAGAGACCCCGCTGATTCCAGGGTTGAAGATAGATAGAGGCTTTTCCACATTTTTGTTTCCAGCTGGTCCAGAGAATAAACACCATCTACTGCAGTAAACGAGGCAAGAAGAGACTGAAGAAGTTCTCCTTGTCCAACATTGAGACTTCATCTTTAAGAGGTGAGCTCCATTCCTGTTTCCCATCGAGGTGTCATGCTCCGTTATTAGAGGAGATGCTTCTGGAAATTAGGAAAACGGCATACAATGGTTTTCTAGCTGCAGGGAGTTATTGACTACGTTTTTACCAAACATTATGAATTAAAAGTGCAAAAAATGCTAACGTTCATTGCATAGTTAATGGAAAGCTATCCCATTTTTTTCTTTAGATGACAACAGTGAGAGTGAGAGCGACTCTGATGATCGGTTCAAAGGTGAGAGTTTGAAATGGGTCCCTTTTGGGAGGAATCCCTAAAGTGCCTACCAAGGACCCATGTGCTCATAGTCCTGAGGTATTCATAACTCAGGGTGGATGGAGAGAAGAGGCATTTAAAACAAAGAAATGCTAGTTGCAGTTGCTGACCAGGGAACTTCACAAAAGCCATAAGAAACGTATTTGGCTAAAATTATTTCCTTCAGAATTATTTGTTTAACTTGTAATCAATAGTCTTACCTTCATTACTTACCTCTTGAAAAGGTACAAGGAATATGGCATGTCTTGTATCAGTACTCACCACGTCTGGCCACAGTCAGCTTTGTGTCGGCTGCCTCGCTACATGCTAACACGACGTTGTCTGTGTCTCCCCTCACCACCACCGCCACCAGCGCATGCCCAGCGCCTACAGAAGTTGCAGTCCCTGCTTCGCCGGGCGCCCAGCTACTGCACCCTGGAGCTACAGCTGATTGAGTGGCAGGAACGTGAGCTCTTTGAGTATTTTGTGGTGGTGTCCTTGAAGAGGAAGCCTACCAAGAGCTGCTATATCCCTGAGGTCACCTACCAGTTCCCAAAGGTGAAGCCTGAAAGCCTGTCCCTTGTGCAGGCCGTTGAGTGGCAGTCTGTTGCACATGACAGTCCCTGGTTTGTCTGAAGCTCACTGCAGTA
>JAACJT020000007.1:19319193-19336800 GCA_009936485.2 Gymnarchus niloticus
CAGTACTCACACATTCAGGGGTTGAAGCCCTACTCACTGCAGTACAGTACTCACACATTCAGGGGTTGAAGCCCTACTCACTGCAGTACAGTACTCACACATTCAGGGGTTGAAGCCCTACAGTGATCTACTTGCAGTGTTATTTATTATTTTTGTGCAAACTGTGGTAAACTATAAAGACTATGACCTATCATTTTTACAAGAAACCAGCTTTGTTGTCATTTCCTATTTATGACAATTATGCACGTAATCATTGTATGTTTATATCTGATTTGCCTGCTTTTATTCAAAGCTTTGAAGCTCAGATAGGGTGTACGTTCACGCCTTGACCCATGAGGAATTTCTTTATTTACTGACATTTAGTGGTGTAACTAGGAAGTCATCATTATGGTGGATAATTGTTTTGTTGCTCAAGAAAAAAGAAAAGGAGTCATTGTGGTGCGGAATTGTCCCACAGAAAGTTGAAACATTCAACGTACGTCCCAGCCGCCATAAAAAGTCCAAGACCCTAGAAGTCCAGATCTAAAGGAGGACAGGGAACCACTGAAGATAAGGGAGGAAGGAACCAAGCAGCGAAATGCTTCAGCTGTACACAGCTGCTACTATTCAGCAAGCAGACGTGAGAGTCCAGAGAGCTAACCTGAGTGTCATTCTGCTCCCAGCTGGAGAGGCCCACCAAACAGATGAGGGAGGCGGAACAACGCCTGAAGGCCATCCCCCAGTTCTGCTTTCCGGACGCCAAGGATTGGAGTCCCGTTTCCCAGTATAGCAGGTAGAGCTTGGGCCAGTCTGATGCCCTGGCGGTGCTTTCTGAACACGCAAAACTTTTTTGCTTCTGTGTCATCCTGCCTATAGGTTGTGTTAATATAAATAAGATATTTGCAATTGCTCGTAGACAGGAAAAATAACTGGATAAAAATACCCAGTTCCTGGTTCTGGCAGAGCAGATTTTACATGTTCTTCCCGTGTTGCACAGAGTACCCTCTGGACACTCTAGCTTCTTCCCACTGCTCGAAACATGTTCGGTGAACTGGTGTGAGAAGCTGTGCCGTGATACATTAGCATCCCATGTAGGGTGGTCTCTGCCTTTGGCTCTGTGCTTCCTGTGTAGGCTCCACGCTTGCGACCACTCCGCATTGGATAAGCGGTTATGGAAACGGGATGGATGAATTAGTTGTATTGTTTGAAACTAAAATTTACTTGCCTTTATAAAATGAAATCTGAACGTAACAGATGCCTCAGCTACGTAATTACATTAAGTGGGCATTTGACAACTGGACAAAAATTCTCCTAAAACGGCATTTGTTGAATGAGGGATGTGTTCAAGGGGGACAATTCTATTCTTTTATTGAGCGGTTCTGCAGTTTCTAGGTTTACCTGTCAGTTAAAAGGTGATTATGCCCATGGCATTTCCGATACAATATTGTTTTGCTTGAAGAATAACTGTTGTTACACTAATAAAAGTTGAGCCAAAAAACAGCACCGTCATTAACCTGATGGATTGGGATTACCACCGCCAAGGCACATTGTCCCTTTTCACACTTATAGTTGTCTATGATTACAATGTTTTTGGTGCTGGCTTTGTTAATTAAGACTCTACCTGCAGATTGATGATGGCTGTAAGGTTCTACCTGCAGATTGATGATGGCTGTAAGGTTCTACCTGCAGATTGATGATGGCTGTAAAGCTCTACCTGCAGATTGATGATGGCTGTAAGGCTCTACCTGCAGATTGATGATGGCTGTGTATGTTTGACCACAGTGAGACCTTTTCTTTCATGCTGACTGGAGAAGATGCCAGCAGAAGATTTGGGTACTGCAGACGGTTACTGGTGAGTTACGTGCTATATGTCTGTTACCTTGTTATTTGTTTTCCTACCATTTATTGTTACTATGTATATGCATGATGTTTCAAAAAACTAAATCCTTTTTATTTTTGCACTAACTTTTGACCCCGAGCCGATTTCGATCATTTTTGTCAGAAATACATCAGTGAAAGAAAATTGTAAGAAAACGTGCATTTTATTTCCCACCACACCTGTTTTATGTACTGCTATCTTGTAACACAAGCATCAAACCTGACTAATGTTCACAATGATAATCATCAAAATCAGACAGCAAAGTCAGGAAACAGTCAAGTCAAAAACGCTGACAGAACAAGTCATACCGGTTGGGCAAGTGTTCAAAATGTTGTTCGTTAGCTTTCACACAAACCTGCAGCAATTCATCCAGAAATGACCAAAACTGGTCAGTATCAATAAAGTTATTGCAAACATAAAATGGAGTCACATCTGCACCTGCGGTCCAGATCCTCAGGGACTGGCTGGGTTTTAACTGTTACCCACGTTCCTCATTTTCCTCATTTAGTTTGCCCTGATTACCCTCCTGTAACTTAACTGGTTCCTTTACTGTTTAAGCATCTGGGTCGAGTGCTTATTGTTGTTGTGTGCTTTGTTATATTGTGCTTACCTGGTTTAGTTAGGTTAGAATAGTTAGGATTGTCCGTGTAGTCTGTGAGGGGCATTACCCATCCTGTCTTTAATCTCCTAGTCTGGTTCCCAGTTCCCAGACTAGTATTGCCCTAGTTGTGTCTGTTTGCATGTCTTGTGCCTACAATTCTAGCCTTGTCTTGTCTGGCTCATCTTTGAGTTCATTCTCTTGTGTTCAGGGAAGATCACAGTAAACCCTGTTCACACTCGCCCTTGTGTCCTCACCATCATTGCCCTGTGGCCCTGCGTTCCAGGACTCCAGCAGCCCGTGACAAAAGGGTTATTTTTCTTTTAAAAAACACAGCGCAGTTGCTTTTTTCTGTTTCTAACGTGTCAGTGTAGGATGGAGGAATCATGTAAATGCAGAAGTAACTAAGGTGGCCGATTTGGTTTTTCCAGAATTTGTCAGGTTTCGAGTTGCTTGCCTGGCTGGGTGTATGCGTCTGTGTGTGCAGGAGTGTTAGGCCCAGAGAGTGCAGCTGTCCTTACTGTGTCAGTGCTGCTTTATTTTTCCTTCTTGACCGTTGACAGCCCCAGGATGATTGTGGTCAGTCCTCAGGATTCTGCACTGTGCTTTGCCTGACCTCTGCATATCAGCATTGCACTTGGGGAACAAAGATTAGAAAAATCGCCAAATATGGACAAGGGAATTGGGAACCACTTTTTAAAATGTTATGTATGTGTGGATAGATGGAAAATGAGGGCGCCAAGCCAGCTCCAGCAAAAGGCTGGTCTGTGACTGTTTATTGGATAACGGCATTGACGATTTAAAATGAGGCGACTGATTTGGCGCTGGGATTTTTGAGTCTGCGATGGGAAGCTTGTCAGATGATTAAAGCCTCTCCTCCACCAGCAATCTGGAGCCAAGATCTGTACATGCATTTCTTTATCTAAGTCACATACACAATAAACACAAACGAAGGCTAAATCATGAGGTTTGCACAGCATCTTCTGCGGTTCACAAGCAAACTTCACTTCTTTGTTATACCTAATGATTCGGTAGGTTTGATTTCACCTCAGCAGGCTTCTTTGTCCTGATGAATGAGTCTTTTGCATGTCACTGCATGCACCACATCCCATTGGTCCAGGGGTTTTTTGGATGCTGACACAATTTCCTAATTTTATTCCTACAGCCCAGTGGGAAAGGACCTCGCTTACCTGAAGTGTACTGTGTCATCAGTCGGCTGGGCTGTTTCGACTTGTTTTCCAAGGTGAGCTCATGCTCTGGCGTTCCCAGTAGAGTCACTGCCCTCCTTTACGGGAACAGGTAGCGATAAAGACAAGTATCTCCAGCCAGCCATTCAGAATGTTCTGAACTGGCTTCATTAGACTGCAGGATTTTTACCACTATTGGCTTTGGATATTTGCTCATGTAATGTAAACCATCTTATCAGTCTGCTTTTCATTTCCTGGGGTAGTTGTCACCTGTGCTGATCTCTTTGGAAAGCAGGGTGATTGGTCACTGTTTCCTACTTGCTTTATTCTTCCAAAAGTATGTGTTTTTCCTCCTGAATTCCATCCTCATCAAAAATCTAATAAATGTCCATGAAGAGAGCAGTGAGATTCATCTACATCACTTCCTGGCAATATGTGCAATCATTTGTGCATCAGAGTCCCTTCCCTTGGCAGAGTGAAGAATTGGTTATAATGCAATACGTTTGTACAGGAATGAAGAACTGGCACGTTTGTCTTTGGTTCTCTGATGATACGTATAGAACAGTATGTGAAGTCATGAGTCTGTGCCATCTTGGGGGTTTGCTTTGGTAACCAGTGCCCCTTCCTTGAAGGTCCTGGATGAAGTGGAGCGGCGCAGGGGGATCTCTGCAGCCCTTGTGTACCCTTTTATGAGGAGCCTAATGGAGTCTCCCTTTCCCGCCCCTGGAAAGACCATCAAGGTCAAGACCTTCCTGCCTGGATCAGGCAACAAGGTGAGCAGTGCAGTATATTCAGTAAACACCATGTTTGTATTTGGCACTCGACAGCTCATCTGCTGATCATACCTGTTCATCTGACAGATACTAGAGCTGCGGAGGCCTTTGGACTCCCGACTGGAGCACGTGGACCTGGAGTGCCTCTTCAGCTGCCTGAGTGTGTGCCAGGTGGTGCGGGTCTTCGCCTCTCTGCTACTGGAGCGTAGGGTCATATTTGTTGCCGACAAACTCAGGTGAGAATGAGCGCAAGGTAGGAATCAGGCCGAGGACCAGAAATCCCTAATGATGCAATAAGTGAATTCTACAAAGGACAGTGAATAGCTGGGCTAGTCAGTCATAACCTCAGTGCCTGTCTCTGTTCCCTGTTCCTAGCCTTTACCCTCACCCGTCTCCAGCAACTTAAACGTTAAGCATCCAGAGAGGATCATTAAAGAAACTTAGCTGAAGCATATGAAATATTATCATGATGACAAAAACATCTCCTTTCCAAAATGGGGTTCCTTAACGATGATGAACCGAAGCACATTTCCTTCTCATGACAGTTGGTGATTGTCCAGAAGCCCTTTCTTTCATGGAGTCACAGAAATTATGGTTAATTCTTTGCTGCACTTATCTTGACCACAATATCTAAAGGTCATTTTGGTTAGTGGGGAAGAGAAACACATCTTCTAGAACCTTCTCGTGTGGTTGGGTTGTCCTGAGTGCAGCCATTCTACACAAGGGTACCTTACACATTGACCTGTGACCCATCTTGTGTGAACATGCAGCAGTGAAAGGAGTTACACTCCCAGATTTAGCTTGGATGTATAACCGCAGCAAATCTCAGCGGGCGTTCGGCGATGGGCAGTGGGACCTGGGGAGTTCCAAGGGATCAAGAGCCATAACCATTAGCTGTAGCTGCAGAAATTCCAGGACGGGCTTCTGAGTCTTTCTTGGAGAGTCCATTTGTGAAATAGCAGAGGGCGGTTTAAACAAACATCGTTCCAGGGCCCTGGGGTGGCCAGTGACACCATATGGAAAGTATGCACTTCCTCTTTGTCCATGTCGTCACTTTGATTCCTCGCTCTGCGGGCACTGCGGGGCTGCAGCTGATAGTGCCATATTTACTCCTGAGGCCTCCAGTGTTGCTTCTC
The DNA here is from genome assembly GCA_009936485.2 of Gymnarchus niloticus. Taxonomy (NCBI): domain Eukaryota; kingdom Metazoa; phylum Chordata; class Actinopteri; order Osteoglossiformes; family Gymnarchidae; genus Gymnarchus; species Gymnarchus niloticus. Next base: position 19,324,746 of record JAACJT020000007.1, read on the forward strand.
TGAGAAAGCCTCTGCCTTTAAATGTGACAGTGAGGGATGGGTGTGGCGGCTAGTTTGTCATTTCATGTTATAAATCAGTGATGCTTGGTAGGCTCGAAAATGATGCTATTAACTACACAGCTATTCATAATCTAAGGAGATTGATCTTTGTAAACACAAATTTGGCCTAAATAGCTCCTTTGCAAGGGCTTCATTTGTAGGCCTCATTCATTCAGAGGTGGATTTACACTGAACTTCATGCATTAGAACAATGTCCAATGAATAGGTATCGCTCATGCAAGATACAGCTGCTCTGAAAATTAACTAATAATACCTAATACTTAAAATCATCAAACCCTGAAAAGACTTTGGCGATGCTTTTCTTGTAAGCTCTACCTCAAACTCCTAAACATCTGCTTCCTTGCAACACCTCTAAAAGGATGTTAAACAGGATGTAATTGGAAATTCACTCACATATCACTTACTCTAAATAGCTACTGTTTCTAAGTAAAGAAGATTTCCAAGATTTCCAACATTCAAGAGTTCCAGGATTTTTTTGTTGTGGATTAACATCAGAAGGCAGATGTCTGTTTTTCCCGTTTCATATTCATTTTTTGTGAATTGTTTGAGTCTGTATGTGTCTCAACATGCTAATTCCCAGTTTCATGCAGGAACAGAAAGGAAGTCTTGAACTGACACTCAGACCCAAATAAAGTAATGTGTTCCATCCACACAGAACAGGTGCTGAAAAAAACCAGATCATCTTTTAATCTCATCACACCTTTCCCATGAAAAGCAGGCATGGAAAACCACCCACCATTTCTTTGGTTTCTTGGCACAAGTATGGGATATCGTTAAAGTGAAGCTATGGCCAGTATGAGTATAACGTGTGGAGATGTGACTCAGTAATGCAGGTAGCAGATTTGCCAATTCCACTCAGGCCAAAAATGGCTAGATTTGCTGCACTTAATGTTCTTGTGTTATGTTGAATATGCCTGGAGGCTAAGCAGAACATGTCATATCTGCCTCATTATGAAATATACGGATTATTGTCAGCTGTCTTCTGTTGTTTTTACTGTACTGCTTTCCTTTTCTTGTGTACCGTGAAATAAAATCTTCAGATATGATGGCGATGCAGTGTTGCTCCTGTGTGAGCAGCACGTCTTGCTTGAAACGAGAGCATTCATGAAGAAATATGAAGATTGCTGTTGGACTTTCTGGCTGGGATGACAAGCATGTAGAAACTTCTGTAGGAACAGAAGCATTTTCAGAATGACACCCTTCTTCCGTCAGCCGCCACTTGACCCTGCATCGCTGAGAAAAGTGGGTTTTAGCGTGAAAAACCGACTCGGCCACAATTTATTACCATAGAGCAAGTGAAAACTGGCGAGCTCTGAGCGGAGTGACCTATAGCCTCCCTCTCTAATCCTGCTGTTTGATGAAGGCGTTGTACTGACAGCTCACAGCCCTGATGGCGACACGGACGTGAATCTGTTCCGCTGCTCTCCTCAGTTCTCTTCACTATCATTGTGTCAGCTGGCATTAGCCGCTCAGCCCGCGTTTCCTAGGGATCCACAAGGTCATCCGTGCCCATTAATCATACCGAACATGGCCCTCCCATTCCCGATCTTTCACGCTCCTGAAGCTCCCGCGCAACATCTCTGGTGTCCTGGAGAGACGGTGCTCTCAGCTGAGTGTCTTTTTAATACCTAGCCACAAGACTTGTTTTTCTCACAGAGTTGGTGGCTTCTTCTTCCCTAATGGCGGTTTTCGATTTCATGCCATTTTTTTCCCACGAGGTCAACCAACATGTTTGCCGTGTGCCATTTCAAGCAACATCCATCATCGGCAGATTGTCTAGCCTGTGGTTAAGGTTTCCAGATATGCCTTCCTCCCGTTCTCTGTCTTAACATGGGAAGCAGAGGAAGCCGCGAATCTCGCACTCCCCTGGGCAGCCGAACAAACAATTAAGTCAAAAATAGTCGTCGGCGTGTGGAATTCAAGTGTTATTGGATGTCATTCTTCTGAATTCTTACTTGAGTGGAAACCACATCAAGTCTAATATTACTTGACGGTGCGTCGTTAATGTATTTGTATGTTTAGTCATTCCATTCCCTCAGTGGTCTTGGTTGGAAGGAGATGTTTTCTAAGAGGTGCACGTGTGGTGTTGATTTGCTTGCTGCACAACACGCCAACCAAGCGGCTTACCAGAGCAAGCAGTGGGTTGGACATGTATGCACAGTGCAGTCACGGTCACAGGCCCAGCATCTCTGCAGGGTGGATGTTGCCCGGAGACCATAACCTCGACAGCCATTATTATAGGTTGTTGCTGATCCTTCACCCCGTAACTATTTATATGTATGGGTATCGTGAGAAAGTACTCATGCTGTGCAAATATGGCAGAAGACTTACACTGTGTTATGCTTGCTATGCTTTCTCAGTGCCCGTGTGATGTTATAACCATATGGGGCACATTCATACTTAGGTGGGAATGATAAGGGACATGTCATTGAAGAGTTATTTCACACGCTGTCCTGAAACTGGAATAATTGCATATAAAGAATCAACAGCATGTGTCACACCCCTTACCCACAAAGCATTAAGGTATGGGTTTTTCAAAGACCTCGTAAATTCAGTTTTTTAGCTTTCACTGCGTAAATGGTATGGTGTTGGGAACTGGGAAGGCCCATTGAGCTCTGTCAAACAGCAAGGATTTATGGGAAGAATGACGTGCTATTCGAGAATAGTTTGTAAACCGGTTTAAAATTTAGTTGCCACTATTATTTCCCCCTTTTTTTTTTTTTGCACACCGACACCAAATTAAAGGGGACTGTTGACATTCGACTGTTAAAACTACACTGTTAACACTAATCCTCCTCGTGATTCAGCTGAAGGTTTCAAGCCGATGTCTCTCTTATGTTAGCGATTTCACTCGTGTGCATCCATGGGAACCGATTTTATCACAATAGCTCTTTGTGTACAGCACACTGGAAACCACAGAGCGTCGTGTAATGAAGGGTGTTCGGCTGCACCTGGGCACAGGATGGGATTCGATCTGTGAGCTGGTGCACGTAAAATGAAAATAAACTGCCACCGCAGTGACGCCGGCCGCGGGCTGGCAGTCTTGATAAAGAACAAGCCGTTTCTCCTGGTTATAGACAGCCATACTAAGTCTGTACCATGAACGGTAGCCAAATGGTGGACTCAGTTTCCCCACACGGCAAGAGTCATCCATAGGCTGAAAGGATTTTCTATTAAAGGTGATGATGACTGGATCTTTGTGACGTTTTTACACTGACGTGGAGACTGCTGTTTTATTAACACCTCAATGATGTTGGCCTGTGATGGCTTCAGGAAAAGATTATTGCAAGAACTACATTAAAATTTTTCATTGATACTTTTTTTGGTGTTACAAGACATATGGAAATTATTTTGAGAGAGTCTTGGCTGAGTAAGTTACGCATAGCATGTGGCTGGCAGCTGGCAATCTAAGCTGAACCCAAACCAAACCGTTATGAATCACTGGCATGCGGCGAATGCATGATTAAAGCTGCCGACCGGCCTGCTGTGGACACCACTCGTCACTGGAGTCTCGCTTCCCCGTCTCCGCAGCACGCTGTCCAGCTGTGTGCACGCCATGGCTGCTCTCCTGTACCCCTTCTCCTGGCAGCACACTTTCATCCCCGTGCTGCCCTCCTCCATGGTGGACATCGTGTGCTGTCCCACGCCCTTCTTGGTGGGGATCCTGTCCTGCTCGCTGCCGAAGCTCAAGGGGCTCCCTGTGGAGGAGGTGAGCTTGCCTCTCACTGTCCCTCTCCATGTCCTCATTTTCAGGTTGACCTAAAATCTATAACAGTAGATGTTGGTTTATTTTACAGTAGTTTACCTCTTCTTTCTGTTTTAAATATTACATTATAGACATGTCCATTCTGTGCCTGTAACTGAGCATTCCATCAGACCCAGGCCTTTTTATGCAATATTTTTGCATTGCTAAATAAGAGAGAACTTCTGGTTCTTTCTTTGTTTTTAAAACATTGTTTCATATTAGAAGTGTTAAGGTCTGTTGACAGCAAGTTGTTTGACTTCAAACTTTTTTTCCAGTATTTTTTTTTTTTTTGCCGCTTTCTGCAAATCCCTAGATTTATGTTTGGATAGTATTTATATAACCTTTGGTAGGAAGCGAATTTGAGATCTTTGACATTGAACATTCATTTGATTTTCCACACTTCACTAGGCAAGTTAGATGGAATCTTTATGTTGGAAACAGAAGCTTAGAATGGCAACACGGTCCATCCAAAGTCGACTTTCCTATTAGGTACCTTGTAGCACACTGTCATCATGGGCACAGGGAACTTTTGTTCTTGCTGAACCAACATCATCCTGCTGTTTTCATGTGGTCATTTGGTATTTGTGGATAAATAAATCTTTAGGCTGCTATTTGAAAACTGTTGGCCTCTTGTACCCCAGCCTTGTGCCCTTTGCTGGATGGGAAAGGCTCCAGACCCCCCATAACCCTGAGCAGGATAAGCGGTTAGAAGATGGATGGATGGATGGATGGAATTTGAAGGCTGTAATTCATTCTGGGTTTACCTTTATTCATTTGGGTTATATTGGTTTAACTTTTGAGTCAATCTGAAGTCAAGAGCAAAGAGAGGTTTCCAGTATTGTTGGACTGTCACTGCTGATTCTGAGATCTGAACAGCCGCTGGGGAACAGCTCACAGACCCCAATTTGCCAAGATTATTTCATGGCAGATATATTACAGGGTGAAAACTGATCATGTCTCATAAACCTGTACACAAAACATGTTAAAGTTCTGAGGAGGGTAATAGTCTTTAAAAATGCTCCTTGTAGCTTGAATATTGGTAATCTATGTCTCTTTCCTTATGCCTTTTTTTGAAATTTAAAGAGATGTCTCTTTTGATGACGGAGTGTTCAACTGTCATGAAACATCTGTTAGTCTTTGATCCTGTTGTTGGGTTCATATAATTATGTATTTAGTTACTATTTCCTATTTTTTTTTTTTCAGGCACTGATGGTGGACCTGGGCACAGACCGTTTCATTAGGCAGGTTAGTGTAAAAAGAGAATCTGCACTCATTACCGTGTCAAAACCATCATCTCATACATTGCCTAGCATAAGTTTTCACTCCCCTCGGACGTATCATTCTGAAGTGTTAAAACCCGACTTAATTGTGATTTTTACCATAGGACTTACAAAACAGACATAACGCTTTGCAGGAGCAAAATATTTTGACACGAAAGTTAATTAAACAAGAGAGAACATTTGTTTGAGGTACAAGTATTTACTCCCGTGTTAATATTTGGTAGAAACGGTAACAGTTGCACGTGTTTCGGGGTAAGGATCTACCAGTTTTGAAAATTGCTTAGGCTCAGTCAAGTTGAATGGGAACCATTCTTGAGCAGCCATTTTCAAGTCTTGCCATAGATTCTCATTTGGATTAAGGTCTGGGCTTCCACTGAGCCATAATAAGATGTTCACGTTCTTGTTTCAAAACTTTCCAATGGCTTGTTTTGCTAGGCTGTGGGCTTCATGGTGCTGTTCGTTTAGGTATATTCTCCAACCAACTCCTTTGAGAAACACGTGAAATTTATTTTTGTTCTTGTGACACTTTAACTGCATACGGGTTGATTCCATTCAACTAATGACACGTCTTCCAAAAGCAACTGGCTAAACAACAGTTTATTTAGGCATTTCACAGCAAAAGGTGTGAATACTTATCCAGTCAACACTTTTTAGTTTTTTATTTGTAGACCATTTATTAAATTATCTTGATTTTTTTTTTTTTTCTTTCCATTTTGACATTATGGACTGTGACGTAAAATCCTGAGTAAATCCATTTTAATTCTGGGTTGAAGTACAAGAAAATATGGAAAATTCCATACTTATTCATGGCACCATATTTTTTATATGATCTACAAACTCCAAAGAATTCTCACACACACATTATCTGGTATTGTTTTACGGTTTACCTCTGGCCTGGAAGCGGGGAATTTTGAATTTTGTTAACAAGCACATTTTGCTACCTACCAGCATGAAGCCCCTCATTACACTGAGATTAATCAGTAAACTGGAACAACTTTAGTCACTTTTTCAATTAACCAGCAACAGTACCTTCATCATCTGTACATCACAGACCAACAGTTCAGGCTGCAAATCACTGCATAAACCACAAAACTCTGGGTTTGCAACCAGTGTTGTCATTAGTGAAAGTTTTGTACGTAGTGTCTTACCCCCTCTGGGATATTGGACCACAAGCCTACAGTTTTACAGAGCACGACTCTCAAGGCTACTGAAAGGCCACAATAGGTATTTCTTTAGGTCTGGCCATAACATCTGGCCTTTAATTACTCTGCAGATGCTGAACTGAGTTATAAACTTGAGTTTTGTGGGCAATATTTTTTATTACCCTTATTTGTTTTTGGACATTTCCATTTTAAAGTTTGCTTAATGTGCATGATTTGCCTATAAGTAGAACAGTGTTGGAAAATATATTTGCAATGTTTAGATGGATGATGAGGCCACACTGTTGCCACGGAAGTTGCAGTCAGCTTTGGAGCAGGCCCTAGAGCAGAGGAATGATATCATCAATCAGGACTCCGACAGCGAATCAGATGAAGGTAAGGGAGGACTTCTGAGCCTCGTCACCAATGGCCATCTTGGAACCCGACCAATGGCATCCCCTCTGAAATTAATCTCCTAAATGACTGGACCATGCAACGGAACCAATAACCATGCTGGTTAATGCAACATAGAATCAAGAGATCCATTTCAACAGAGTAATTCCAGTGTTGTGGCAAGGAGCAAAATGAGCGGGAGGCAAACAGGGTGCTCATTTAGGTAATCCAGCAATAAATGCTACCTGAATTCTCATTTTGTCGTGTTCTCTGCCCCATCCTCTTCGTCCTGTTACATGTGACACGAGTCCCTTTTTTTTTTTTAGAGTGTAACACCCTGAACAGCCTGGTGTCGGAAGCCTTCATCCGCTTCTTTCTGGAGACCATCGGACACTACTCCCTGTTCCTGACTCAAAACGAGCGGGGAGAACGTGTCTTCCAGAGGGATGCCTTCCGCAAGTCGGTGGCTTCCAAGAGTGTCCGTCGCTTCTTGGGAGTATTTATGGAATCCCAGATGTTTGCTGGGTTTATCCAGGACCGGGAGCTGCGGAAGAACAGGGCCAAAGGTACACCCTCAAGGGTGGGCTTTACTCCGCTCCATGTTCAGTCCCATGGTACAAATCAATGCCTCAGTCCAGCTATGTTGCTTCCAACCTCTTATCCAGTATAGGGCTGTGGTCAGTATCTGTAAGTTGTGTATAATTCGGCACTCTTATTTCATTGACTCTGAAAGGTTTGAGTGCCCTCTACTGGTGATATAAGTGTGTGACCAATGTTCAGGAGCCAATCCCAAGAAGCATAGGTTATAATACATAGGTACATCCTTAACAGGGCATATAAATAACGAAACACTAAAAGCAAGAAGGAAACCCATGTAACGCAGGGAACTCATGCAAAGTCCACACACAAATTGGTGCAATTCAGATCCCCCAAACCTAGAGCTGTGTAGCAACAGTGCAACCCTGCATATGGATCATTATATATGAAGTCACTGTTATGTATTAACACTATAGCAATGCTTTTGGCAGGTCTCTTTGAAGAGAGGGTTGAGCAGTACCTGGAGGAGTTACCTGACACAGAGCAGAGTGCAGTCAACAAGTTTCTCAGAGGACTGGGTAAGTGGAACCCCACCAAACTTCCACCACAAGAGACACACTTCTACAGATTTTATTGGACTCAAACCATCGAATCACAATAGAACGGCACTGTTTATTAAAAAATCCCTGGAATATACGGTTTAACACTGAGTTCCCAATAGGCTGAAACTTAAGATTAATAAATTGATAGAATGAACACCAACATTGGCTGTGAATCCCTTAGGCCAAGGCTGAGTACTAAAATGGTGTTATTACTGCTACATTGCTGCTGTGTGACACTTTGGGAATGGCACCTGCTCTTCCATTATAAGCCTACTACTGCTTCAGACACTTCATAGCCAGTGGAACTCTGAAAGCAGACATTTTGCAATACGTTCAATGAATCTGGATTAAAATATCAGTGTTTTTTACTAGACGATCTGGCTTCTTCGAAAAATAGCTTGTAATTTTCTTTTTTTTTTTCCCCAGGAAGTAAAATGAAGTTCCTTCACAAAAAGAATTAAAGAAACCACTGTACCGTGCTATTTAACCAGACGCGGAGTACTGTAGAACTTGCTTTATACAAACTCATTTGCAATGTGCACATTGGAGAGGCCAACACATGCATTCTTTAAGGAACTCGCTCATAAAGGCAGAGCCCATTGCTGATTCTGTGCATATTGTATTTCTGACAAAGAGCCATCGTAAAGGACTGTTATTTAGGAGAATGTAATTGTAACTTTGAATATTGGTTTTATCTGTAGTGTTTTTCTTTGTAATTGATATAGGTACTTAAGATGCAGAAATCCCATGCACAAAGAAGCCCAGAGGTTTTATATATTCATAAATGTACACAAAGAAAATACTCATCTGGCATCTGTGATTACTTTGGCTGGAGAATTAGTATACATGGCACTTATTCAAAACAATGTGGTATTGTAAACCTGGGTTCATGATGAAAACTACCCCTTATGCCTCTATTACACCTCTCAAAAGCTGTTACAGCATAACTCTTGGGCTAATCATTTGAACCACATTTGAAATGGTTGGAGCAGTATTAAACTATTTGGATTCTGGCAGCCTTAGGTGTCTTCAAGTATAATTAGGAACCAAGATCTTTTACAGTACAACATAACTGCATGCTCAATGCCTATCTGGGCATTTTTACAAAACCACACAGCAGAAGTGGATTTTTTTCTTTCTTTTTTTTTTATAAGCTTATACACACCTGACAGATGAGCGAAATGTTCAGCCACTCATATAATCAGATCCAAATGAGCAGGATACTTCTAGGACCAAGACAGGGAATTTTGATTGGCAGCTCTGTAAAACGTACACAGAACCAGGAAATTTTACAGAAAAGTACAAAAACTTCAGGATCCCAAGATCTACCTTAATTGTAAAGAACCAGAACTGTACCACTACAAATAAAGTTGGACCAGTAAACACACAACTCTTTTTAATCCCATTTATTTATAAAATAAAAAACCGTGTTCACGCCATCAGTACACAAGCCCCTCCCACTTCTTTAATCTTCTCCTCTGCCTTCCTGCTAAAGAACTTGGCCTTCACAATGACGGGCTGGTTTGGGAGTTTGCCTTTGCCCAACACTTTAAAGTAACCCTGGGAAAACAGAATTACAGAGAAGCATGAGATATGATGGTCTTACCAGGGATGTGTTGAACTAGTGTCTGATATTAACATGACCTGGACTCAAACCAGAACAAGCGAGAAAACTGTCAAAACCAGCAAGACACCCATTACACTAAAGTCAGCCACACGGCCCATGGGCAGAAACTTTTTCCACTGGTGTGCAGAAAAAAAACTTAAGGTTTCCATTCAAAGGTTGACCATCTATTTTGGTTGACATTTTTCAGTTGCACTGACAATGCTCAGCTTTGGAGGTGAAGCATCTTTCACAGAAATGTATATGTAGTGACCATTCACATCAGATGGCCCAGGCCTGTCACAGGTCAAAGGGCAGAATGGTCACACAAAGTAGGTACATTTCAATCCATGATTTGTGACAGTAAAACTTCCAACAGCTTCAGATTGAAAAAACAAACAAACAAAAATCATAGAGACAGTGGGCAAGACTAGTCTCAATACTGTGAAAATGCCCTACCACTACTACAATACATTGTGTTCAGACAGTACTGTACAGTTTAAGCAGAACTGCACAGTCCTGGCATGGCCATTGGCTGAGCCAGTCTGCTGCAACGTAAAACATGATTATTCACTTACCGCACGCACAACATCGATGATGGGGGCGGGTCCATCTGGCTTCTTGGCATAATTAACTCTGGTCTGCTCACTAACCAATGTCCACAGCTTATCCAGGTTGATGGTTGGGCAGAACATTGTATTCCTCTTCAGGTGGTAATGTCTCATACCGACCTTTCCAAAGTAACCAGGGTGGCTGGGTTTGAGAAACACAACTAACGTTAGACACTACAAGCATATAGCAGAATGCTTAATTAAAAGGGGACACAGAGAAATGAAGGTCAGTAACGTCATTCATTCTGAGAGACGCATTTCCTTACACTGGCAATTTACATGACACTGAAAAGAAAACTGACTTCACAGAATAATTAGATCCTCTGGAGTAAGTATGGCTTACACTGGCAACTCAATGAAGAAAACCTTTACTGATAAAGACCAAGCATTTCAAAAAATTTCATCTGAAGAAATTCAAATGTACTCATGCATCTGAATTCTAATTGTACATCTGAAGTCACTTTGGCATAAAAACAACGGATTGCTACTAAGATGTATAAAGAGTTTTCCTCGCAAATGTTGCACGAGGACTCCCAAAACAATGGCAAATATCACAATGAGAATCGAACCCTAGTAATACTGTGGACCAAAAGGAAATGTCGTTCCAACGTCCCAAGCTGTACACTCTGACAACGGCTCAGAAAACGACACGTGCATGCGACACAAAAAATCAGCCCTGTAGAAGAAGAGAACCTAACAGAAATGGCAGCTTTCAATATATAATGGATCCTGACACACTGGAAAATTCACCACAAACTGTAACTTCTCATAGCTTCTTTTACTGACACACGACATTTAACATTTGAAATCTGCACATGGGTTATGCATTATCTATTCTATCAGAAGGATAGGTCCTGATCTTCTGAAAGACCCCAATATTATCCCTGGTGCTCCCAAACGTTGACGAAGACATGGGATGATCATGTGATGATCCAGCCTGCCCCACGTTAGCCTTAACCACCTCCACAGGTGTCATCAGCCCAGCACCCACCATAAACGGTCCCATACTCACTACTTGTCAAAGTTTATTCTGTGGTGATGCATGCCACCTGCGTTACCACGACCACCAGGATGCTTCCTGTGTTTGCCTGTATGCGATAAGAGTGAGATGCCAATCATTTAGGAAAGCATCTGAGAGCACAAACAAGGCAAGCATAACGGGCAGCGGGTACTGCTGCTCACCCACACGACCATGTCCGTGGCTGACGTGTCCCCTCAGCTTTCGGGTCTTGGAGTTTCTGGTCGGCTGCAGAGGAAACAGACACCTGACAACTGAGCAATCAAGTGGACAGGAGGATCTTCAACCGAGGTCAGTAGTGTCTCCTTCCCCTACTACAGCCTACTCCACATTAACACATGCTATGTTATTCAGTTTAATCTGGTAACACAAAAATTGTTCAATAATCCAGCAATAAGGCAGAATGTTCAGCCAAAGTTACTACACACGAAAATGAATCAGCAGCAGACAACAATAACTTTAGCAGATCATCAGCACGTAACTAATTATTGGATACAAAAGCAGCCATGATTCTCCATTCATGTAGCAGTTATCAATGGCTAATGACAGCTGTCTCTGGCTAACCATATTCTGATCAGTGTTCACCTCAGCACGCTCATTTTTACCTATTAATTATTTTAGAAACGTTCACGTACCCAGGTGTCTTATCGTAAATGACGAGGTCATCATTTTAATAACATTTGTTACTGACGTACTCATTGTACTAGTGCTGCAGTAAAAAAAAAAAAAGTTAACGAATTTTGCTTTTATGCGAATTAGCAACACCCTCTGTATAACCGCAATCATCCAATGATTCATTTAACTTATTCTGAGGGAAAGGATGGATGCGGATTTCACGCAAATCACTTAAACCGATACGAGACATACGTACCATCTTGAAACAGTGGGTAGGAAAAAAGAGCGAGATTTCGAAATCTCGCGATGACCAAAGGGCTCTCGTGACCGCCTACCCGCTCTGCAAAAGCGACGCCTACCGACAAGGAGGGGAACGGTAGGTAGGTAGGTAGGTGTGTGTGTGTGTGTGTGTGTGTGTGTGTGTGTGTGTGTGTGTGTGTGTGTGTGTGTGT
>JAACJT020000007.1:19359818-19426756 GCA_009936485.2 Gymnarchus niloticus
CAATCCGCCACAGCTCATACGCCCCTGCCTTTTAAAGGTGAGGTGACGTGCCATTCTGATTGGTTTATTGCATGTTACGCCCAAAACACACCTTTGAATAATTAAGAGAGCTAGGACAACCTTTTTGTGCCTTGCGCTGGCGAGAAGTCTGTTTTTTCTGCCGTCAAAATAGCAGAATGGATTTGGACACACCCATAAATGTTACTTGCACCTTGCGCTTTACGCTTTGCATTAGCTTATCAAAATAGAGCCCTCACACTCTATAAATGTATAGCCTGAGGCAGGAGGAATCAAACCCGCCACCCTAAGGGTGTGAGGTTACAGTGCCAGTCACTAAGCAACCACACCAAACAAAATGTTTTCTGGTACCTTTAAATAAACTACACCTTGACATTGCGAGTATTTGAAAAGGCTTACTTTTACTGTGTCCTTGTAAACATAGAAGTTCAGTGTCATGCTAGATAAAACTGGAAGGAATTCTGATTAAGGCTCTGGTATTTAAATTGCATCTCTGGTGTATAAGGTCATCCATTGTTTGGAACAGCGACACAGAATGTGACTACAGGACTATAGAAGAATTGCTTATATTTTTACCTTTTTAAATGAGGTTTTTCCAAATAAGGACATGGGTGTGGCAGCATACTCTGTGATACTTGTTTGGTAATGGATTTCTTTACATCCACGCAAGGTAAATGGTGCTCTTGTATTTTTCACAGAAGTGTCACAGTCAAAGAGGCTATTGAAGGGCAGTTGTGTTAAATGTCATTGGAACAATGCTTGATTTGCTGGGATATTTTATGGACCAGGAGTGTTTGTTCGGTATAATTCTGCTGAGAAATGTATGAATATATAAACCAGCATAAATGTATATGAGACAGGGAAGGTTATGTATGGTTTGAGGGAGGAGTGACGTACAGGTAGAAGTCCCTCTACTCACCTGTAATCAATTTTCAATAGCTCTCAGGGGGTTTTTGGACTGCTTGTTTATGGTCAGAGAGCAAATTGGTTACTGTCTCCACGTGGCCCATTGTGTGACTAGGTTTTGAGGGACTATGACTGCAGTTGTTCTTACCCTGTGCACTGTGGCTTGATTTCCAGCCAGACTCTGAGGTGGCCCAAGCGGGACGGAGCCTGGAGGCCTTCTTCAACTCAAAGCTGAGGGAAGTGTATCCTGATAGGGTCTTTCCGGCCCCGGAAGACGATTCTGACAGTGAGGACTATGATGAGGCCTACCGGGCAGGTGTGGCTGGCTTCCTGTGGCCGGAGCGGAAGGAGCAATGCCACAGGAAGAGGAAAAGGAGGCACTCAGCCAACTGGAGGAGACACCACTTTTAACAGGGGTCATGGGCAAACATGACTAGCCTACTGACGGTGTTTCTTTCACCTGTCTGTGTGACTTCATGTTCCTCTTCAGCAAGCTATTGGAATATTTCAGTCCTATTTAGTAAGAGACTAATTACTAAGTTTCTTTTAATATCACTCTTAGAAAGCTGATATCTACGCTAGATCATAGTGTCTCTGTGAGGTCATGTCTAAATGTACTGTGTAACCTGTAAATGTAGATTTTTATACAATTATCCTTTTATAAAATGTATTTTTAGTGTGTAATTTGTTTTTACTTTAAAGATATAGCATAATCTGGATATTATACTGTCTTTTATATATTTTAATGGGTGGCTTAACTTGCATCCTTGATAAATATTTCTCAAGTTTATATTCTATATATTTGTAATTCTTGCCAACCTATTGATGATTGTCTCCAGCCAGGATATAAAGGAATTACTGCCAGGCATAGCAGCTCTGTTAAAAACAAAACTGTCTTATTTTTTTCACGCGCTCTTTATAAGCTTGCAGAATAATATCCTGTAGGGTGCTGGTACCATGCTTGGTTTCTGGTGGACCATGTGTTTGTGGGTTTTTGTTCCTTAACTGACTCAACCCAACACCCTTATTGTAGTTCCTGCCTATTAGGATATTTGCCAAGACTGTCCCACTTCAGCAGAGCAGAATAGCAAAAACTGTAGAGGTCATGTTTGCGCTTCAAGGCAAATAAAAATTATCAGAATGAACCAATAACTCAGGGTGTCCTGTGAAATTGATTTAAATGTTTCTCTGTTTGGAGCTAGCAACTTGCCATCCGGGAACTATGAGTTCCTGGCAGATTTGGCCAGGCTGCACCTATATATTTTTGTCTATGGCATCTAATTAGATTACTGATATCGGGCCAGTGCAATTGTATGAGACAGACTGACAGGTTAAAAGGCCCATGCTTTTCTTATTATTTGAATGGTAGTAAATGGAATCTGAGCTGGTACAGTGAATGTCCGTAATCTACTCACGTTTTAGGCTTTGAAGAAGACGGGTGAAATGAATAGAGATTCTATGACTGAATCATCTGAACACTGTATCGTATATACATCCTGCTAGTAAAGGGACAAATGAAGCTTCAAAACCCATGGTGGGTGGGAGAAACCCAAAGCCCGCATTGATTGGTAGTTCAGGATACTTCCACCCACAATGGGTTTTGAAGCCTCATTTGTCCCTTTACTACCTCCTGCTACACAGTATTTATGTCCTGTTGAATATGTGGTCTTGCTTACATGAGTCAACTGCCCAAAAAATCTATCTTGGCTTTCACTTTATTGCTTCTGGTTCCAGAATCTCCGCCTGTGTTTTGCTGAATTAACCTTTTTAGTTTCTGAATGTTATTCCTCCACAGTTTACCCTAATCTAGCTTTTTATAGAAACAATACTTTGACATTTAAAAGGATTTCAGGCTAGCTTGCCAGAGATGGTATTCTTGTGCCAAATAATTAGCCTTTTCCCATCAAAATATTGAATGTAATCATACATTTAAGCTATTTAAAGCGGAGTCGTTTCCAGTTCATTTTTTTCCTTTGATAATTTACCTAATTATTAAAATTCATTTCTTGAGCTTACTAATCCCTATTTTTAACCAGTCAATTCACTTGAGTCAAAATAAGGCTGTAATTTGCTGCTAAGGCGTACATTTAGACTTCCAACCATCATTAATGTAGGAAATTGGCCTCGCCTGCTGGTTATGTTTTTCATGTTTGTAGCACTGCTGTTTAAACGTTTAAATACTCCTGCAAAATTTCATTGTATGAATGTTAAGGATAACAGTCTTAATTCATTGTAAACAGTGGAAATATATATGCAACTTAGGTTAGCTTCTTGTTTTATTTTTGAACTCCTGAAAAACTGCCATATGCACATTAAAGCAGGAAGCCGATCAACAAATCTCCCACAAAACTGCTGCATATGTTATTGGACCTACATCTTTCACGTATACCAAAGTTCTGTGAGTAGAATGAGTTATGACACTATTAAATACTCCTAATTCTTTTGGATCATTTGCTCCAAAGACAGGTCTAAACGTAGGTCTATTACAGCTCTTTCATATCAACAAGATCGTGTTTGTGTTGGCTGAAAATGAGCACTGCTAGTTTTTTGAAGGACGATCCAGCAGATGAAGTCTTCCAGCCTGTGGAGAGGAGATCTGTTGAGCCGGACATAGCTGTCTGTGGTGGGGGTTAGGTAGGGGGGGCAGCAAATTCATAACTCTGGTTCCTGTCTATGCTTTAATGAAGAGGGCAAGTTTAGCCCTGGATTATTCGAGTAGAAATGAGAAATGGTGATGGATGTGTCTTTCCGTCCTTGGAGTCTCTCTATAGCTGCTTCTCCAGGACATCAGGAATCTGAACCTTTGAAAATTCTTGAATGATTTCACATTTCTACTACAACAATGTTCTTGCTATTGCTTTTTCGGAGTGCAACTTTTGATTAGGATTTGGATTCAGATACCTGTGTGGACTGACCTACTGCTTACAATTTACCAGTCTTGATTTCTGTATGCCCTTCTGCACATAAAGTGTATTTTGCAATTGGATCCCACCTTGTTTCAATGTGTTACTACTGTCATTGGTCCTTTCGATCATAGTTTGAAGTTCTGCCCTGCATATGCCAAGCTGTATCTACTCAAAAGGCCTCACATACTTCCTAAAACTCGTGTCCCAATTTTTGAACACCTTTAACCTTACATTTATAGCAATGATTTTTTGCTTCTGTTATATCCAAGTAATTCGGGTTATGCTAATAATGTTGTCCTCAATAGAGGTGATGATTATTTGAATATGGCAGTTGCTTTCAACTCTCATCTGTATGATGGCACAGAAAATCTTGGCTGCTTCCCCCGTGTGTCCCATCTAATATCATCATCAGACAATATCATGATGACACTTGAATCAGACCACCTTCAAGCCCAGGAGTATCTTCCTAGTACCTGAAAATGAAGACACTTATTGTCTGCTTGAGAAGCTGGCATAAGAAGCTCTTAGCAGCCATCTTAAAGACTGAGACATAAAGTGATTACAGCCTGCTTCATCTAAAACTATCTACTATCAAATCACAGTTGGCTCAGTTCTGTTTCCTTGACACTAAAATATTTTTTTGACCAAATTTTCCTAAGAACTCAAATTCTTGCTGTCCTGCTGACTATATGCATACTACTTGCATTTAGCCACTTTAGTCTGCAACAAATACACAAGCACACAATTAGATAAATGACTAAACAATGACTGCTTCTGTACGGGCAGGGCAACAGAGGCTTGAAAAGGAGCAATGCTCTTAGACAGATTCCATCGTTCAGCCTCTTTGCGAAAACACTGCAGTGTGGTTCATGGAGTGTGCTGGTGGCTGAGCCTGGGCATGAAGATGCACAAACAGGCTGAGAAGGTCGCTTTGTGTTAGGACGGTACCATTACAAAAACAGCATAATCTCTGTAGACTGAATACAGAGAAGGGAAGGACAAAAGACAGACTTTAAATATGCCAAGGAGCTGTTCAGATTTGATTTTTTTAAAGCATTTGTTGTGTTACTGTTATTCTTATTTGGGAATGACTGGACCTTCCCACATGGGTTCATTAGAATGGCATCAAGGGGAGTCAGTGTCTAGTTATTTTTATATCTCCATTTTTCTGTAACTGGGTTGTCCAGCCATGGTCTTCAAGGACCACAGAGTGTTTTTTGGTTCAATTTCTGATGTTAACAGCTTTATTGAAGAACTTATTTAGAAATTATGACACCTTATTTGGTTATTTGACACTCGCATCATGCCCTCCGCATGGCCTGGTGCCAGTGCTCTACGCAAACTTTTAAAATCCTCTACAAGTACTTTAGTTATCAGGTAAATTATGGTAAAATTATTTCATGCAACCTGAGAAAGAACAAATATTTTAATTTCTTCGTTTCTAGTTCACAGAATAACAGCTCTCCACATTGTATGCAGTGGGTATGTGTAATATTTCTCTGGAACACGATCAAAGAGCATTTTGACTACATATCCACATCTGTGAGTATTAATGCTAGGTTAAATATCCCTGATAAAGTAATCTTACTGCTAGATATTTCATGGTATTGGTAACCGGGTAAAGCTTCAAGGTCTGACAATCCAACAGAATGATCTCCAGGGAGTTTCTGTACTTCCCTTTCTTTAAATATAGAATTATGCATGCAGTTTTTTGCTTGTGATCTTCGTTTACTATGCACAGCTTATATTTTTAACACAGCTTGATCTGGTCTCTGGAAGCAAATAAAAGGTTTGACAATGTTTAATCTTTGGTTCAATTGCAAAGTGTTTGTAAGCTACTTGCATATATATATGTATATATGTTTCTTTTTTTAATTCAAAATAAAATGAAACTATTCAAAAACTAAACTTCAAGAAATATTAATTACTAAACTGCAGTTTGTTCAATTATTGTTGATAATTGTAATGTAATTCAGCAGTGTACCTGTTAAAAAAATCAGAGGTTATAAAATAATTTGTTTGCCATGCCTACCTTGCAGCTTGTATGGGATTCAGCTGTTTGTCTTAACAGGTTTGTCATGTTGGCCAACCATAATAAAACTGGGACACGCAGGAGTATGAGAATAACTGTTAACAACAGACTAAACACATGAAATACAGGCACATATACTGTAAAGCTTTGCATACGGTAGTCTCAAACTTATTCTACAACAGAACTTTTTACTATGGGTAGAAAGGGGTTTCTTTTGTCAGCTCAAAACATTGTGAGAAAGTCATTGCAATGTTATGAACATAAGACAGCAGGAGGATTGCTACACGCTACCCTTGACATGTTTTCAGGTGGTTCGATGTGAACTCGTAAGTCCAACTGTTTTCTGGCAAGTGAAAGATATAGTGAAAAAGTACGGAATTAAGTTACTATATACAGTATCTGTGCTGAACCTGTCTTGCAGAAATCTGCAGAACGCTGAAGCAAGCTTTATCAAGGGAAGCTGAAGTTTTTTATGTAAAGTGATCTCTAATTTACCCAACTTGGAGCTTCCTGTGAACGAGGGGAGGAGAGAGACAAGGCATTATATGTATGTGTGTGTGTAGGCGGACGCATCAGCCAGTGGTGTTTGTATCTATGTGATTTCAGGGAGCCCTCCGGTAACAGAGCAGCACTTACAACCAACACGGCCCCTGCTGTTCCCAAGGCAGCAAGGATGGTACACTCACCTGAAACGGACAGGAAGGCTTCTGGCCAACCACTGACATGACTGACATCAAGCTGGCCCTCCTGGGCAGAGAGGGAGCAGGGAAGTCAGGTAAGTGGTTTGTCACTCTGACACTGTGGTTGACCACCTCTTTTCCCCTGAGTTTACATCTCTAGGCAGATACTGGGAAGAGGACAACAACCAGATTAGAATATGTACTTTGAGGGAACTGGGGAAAAAAAAAGGAATTTAGTGTGGCAAATACAGGCCAAATATGGGGAAGCTAAAATTAATCTGCTTTGACATAACGAATGCCCTCGTTTTTCGCCGGCTTTTTTAACCCTGTGAAATGTGATTCATTCAGGCTTCTCCAGTGAGCTCGGTGCCGTTAAATATCAGGAATTAATTACCTGAGGTCTCTAAGGAGAACAAATTAGGAAATTTGTGACAGGAGCAGCAGCGCCTGAAGATAAATGCAGAGTGGAAGTTAGATAAGGGTAAATAAAATCACGAAATGCTCTATTCTTTTCTCGAAGTAAGAAGTGTGTTTAGTAAAAAAAAAAAAAATGCCTAGCAGCGTTAATACAGTATTTCCATGGCATTAAAGGGCTGGTGGTGTGTGTCGGGGTTCTGTTTCCTACATCAACACCAAATTTAGTGCCAACTACACAAACTTTTTCTCGCTGACACGTGAAACTTCTTGGTAATACTCAGTTATGCTGGTGATGTCTACCGCATTTTTTGGCTGCCAGCAGAGAAGATTAGGCCCTGAACGGTATGGATCGCAGCTGAACAGTTTGTTTCCTTTCCCCAGCTTTTCTAGTGAGGTTCCTGACAAGACATTTCATCGGAGTACGCCTCCAACGCCAGTGAGTTTTGCGCATTAGAATGCGCTCCCCGGGGTTATGATTTAAGCCGAGCACAGAAATGGGACCTTCCATTAGACATATTTCCGAAGCTAAGACACAGCCAGTCCAGAATCAGAGGACAAATGACGCAAGCTCAACACACCGCTTGCAACCACAACGAAATTTCCGCTGAAATGGTCTGATAATTGCTTCCTGAAATGATGGTCATGTTACCCCTTTTCCCGTTATTTATATTATTATGTTTTCACTGGGTATATGATTTCGAATCCCTCTTATCAGTGTTCATTAAATGCACGATTTTGCTTACCATACAGAACAATCATGCCAGAGGTGTCACTATGCTGAAAGACCTTATGTACATCACATTACATTACCCATTTCATACCCTGCCACTAATACAAGACATTGCATAATTTGTGCAGGCTTCGTATATTTTAAGGGACCATATGGAATTGTTTTTTTATATATATAAAAATGTTTTATTTTTTGGTTGCAGATTCCTTATACCATAAAAGGTTCTCAACAGATAGTCGGCAAATAATCCTGGAGGTGTTTGATCCTTGTTCTCAGGTACTTGTGTCCTCATATACTCGACCAAAATCTAATCATGCTGAATCATACAGTATTTGATTGGCTTTTATTACTGTGATTAAGTCTGCTTTGCTGCATACTGCAAAATAAATCACAGTCTTTCAAAAGCATGCTTATTTGAACTCAAACTAGATTCAGTAGAGAACATTTTTGTTGCATTTTTGACTTGCCCTATGTATCAGAGCCTTTAACTCTGACGATCTGGTATCACAGTACAAGCTGATGACTGATTACACCAGCTAAGGTGATTCTACACTAAGATTTTCCCTTATTATGAAGTCTCAAGGTGGCAGTACAAGACTGTGCATTGACCTAAGCTATAAAGTCATGTGGGGAAATGGCACTGTTAAATTGACAGTTATGCTCCTAGACTGTAAAAGCTGAACATGAAGCAATGCTTCGTGTTTCTGAAGGTTAGTCTCTAATTAGTGGGGAATGGAATGTAGAAGAATGTGAAATGTTCAGTGCCACAGACAGACAGACAGCGAGAGAGAGAGAGAGAGAGAGAGAGAGAGAGAGAGAGAGAGAGAGAGAGGCTTTATTGATCCCAAGGGGGTGTGCTTGCATACAGCAGCAAGAAACATCAAGTACACACACAAATACAGAGCACAAAATTAACAACAAAGTGTGAGATGTCACATATAGTGCAGATAAGGTTGTGCAAATATAAATACATAAACTGGAAAATATAAATATGAATTAGGGGTGGGGTATTTGGGCGTACATAGCCTTAGATGGTAATGTAGTGTCATTGTCTGTTTTTAATGTTGTCCTGGATGTGTTATGGCTGGGGTCGACTTTACTATGCTCAGCTGCATGTGAAATGTCCCCCTCCCACCTCACCTCACTCTCTGGCAGAGCACGGGCAGATGGTGTATCTTGGAGGAACCCCTGGAATGGGCGGATGGCTTCCTCGTGGTCTATGACATCATTGACCGCACATCCTTCCTAGATGCCAAAAACATCCTGCGGCGGATCAGGGAGACTCGTGTTGCTGACTGCAAGGGGTGAGTCATGCCCTGCCCCAGCAGCACAGAGCACACTGATGACAGGAACCAAGCGATTGGTCTTTGATGAGCTAATGACTACCATTCCTAAGCCTGGAAGGAGCCCATCATAAGGGACTTTGGCTGCATGCACCAGTAAAAGCAGTATAATGCAAAATGCTCCATTACTGTGGTGAACATGACTTTATTAGGACAAGGAAAACAGCCTTCATTAAAATATGACTTAACATGCTCCCAGAGCCAGTTGCCTACTATGGAATATTGCCTTAATAAACATACTTGGCGGATTTTGAGCCTCTGGGCATTCTTAAGTTAATTATATCGTTAAAATAATTATTCTGCACAATTGAATTGGCCCCATAACAGCTATTGTCCAATTTTCTCTTGCATTTTAATTAAAATTTGACAAAATATTAGTAGGACTTGATTTTTTCAAGGACATTTACTACGTGAAAGTCATTTGGATGTAATGCTAAGTGTATGTGAACGTGTCAGACTGTGGGCTAATTACAACTCAATTGAAATCACATGCATGGTCAGACCAGCATCATATGCTTTGAAAACATCAGACTTGGATTATATTTTATTTTACAGACCGTTTCTTGGGATGCTGATCAAAGCCAACATCTTGTCAGATAATTTGTAATGTTAGGAATTTGAATAATAAATAAATCTACAGTATATATCCAGTTAATTCTCATTATGAAATACATTTCTTTATTTGAGCAATTACCGTTTGTCAAAATCCGCTAACTGAAAGGTGACCGCTACAGGCATTTAGAGAGCAGTTTTTATATACAAGTATGAGTTACAGTTCATTTCTGGTCATTTAAAACAAGCAACTTTTTATTCCTTGAATTTTGTTAGGTATTTACAGCAGCCAGTGTACCACATTAGAACAGTAGAAACATACAGACTGACGGTGATTTTGGGGCACAGTGAAGAATGAGTGTTGTGTTTAAGAAGTGCTCATTTGTGTCTGAATCAGGGAGGTCCCCATCTGCCTGGTGGGAAACAAACAGGACCTGTGTCATGCTCGGCAGGTGTACAGGGACGAAGGCCGTCTACTAGCCCTGGAGAACAGGTGCCACTTCCAGGAAGTGTCGGCGGCTGAGGACTACCAGGAGATCTTTGGCCTCTTCACTAAGCTCATCCGCGATGTGATGGAGCGTCTAAAGTGCCGCACTGACTGGCGTCGCTACAGTGGCTCCAAGTCCATGGCCCAGCTAATCAACAATGTCTTCTGCAAGAGACGGAGATCCGTCTAAGGCAGGTGCCTTGACAAGGATCGCCTATATAGGGTGACTGCACTGTTTTTGAAAGTCTCCTGAGACCTCAGTACCGTAACAGGAAGTGTAACCTTTAAAATGCTAAAATGTTAAAGGCATACTCCACCATATTTGCACAGAGGACAAGAAACCAATGTATATATATCTTTCAGTTCAAAGAAGCATAACCATTTTTGATCATTTTATTTTCTGACAATTTAGCTTTGTTTACTTTCACATTTATCAAATTTGAAGTATTTGTTATATCATGAGCATTTCATTAAATTTCTTGTTGAATGATGATGGATGGATGGTTGTACGGTCTTTTTGTGACATTTAAAAAAACAAACAATTCAGTGTGTGCTTAAAAATAACTTTATTGAAATTACTTAAATCAGGAAATTTACTCCATTATCCAAGTAAGTGAACATCAATAATATCCTAATAAATTTCTTATACATTGGTTTGAAATGAATAAAAGTGTGTATTCCTAATTTTTTTTTGTTGTAAATTACAGTAATTGCCTTTAATAGTTATGCACCTTGGATTTTTTTCTTATTAAACAATAAAGAGAGGCTTTATGTAATTTAGTTTATAGGATATGCATAATTACACTCAGCGGTTAGTTTCTCAGGTAGACCTGCTAATTAACCAGCCTGCTCTTCCAAATATTGAATCATGTGGCTGCAAATTAATGCACTGAGCAGACAGACAGTGACAACAGATTCATTTCCTGTTTGACTAAACATTATAATGGCTAAGATGTATGATCTCAGTGATTTTAAGTGCCGTGTGATTGGTGGTACCAGACATGGTGCTCCCAGGTAATTCCAAGGATTTTCACATACTACAGTATTTACAGAGAATGGAGCAATAAACATAAAAATCCAGTTGATCCAGGCAGTTCTGTGGGTGAAAAAACCTCGTTAATGAGTGAGATCAGAGGAGAACAGGCAGACAAAAATAACAGTTCAATTCAACAGAACACTTTTCAACCCCTGGAGTGGTTTTGGAGGCAAACGTGGTTCCTATCTGGTTTTAGGTAGGAGTACCTAATACTGATTGTATGCTGTGACATTAATAAGATGTGTTCTTGCTTCGCTGTAATGTAAATGATTTATTCATTTCTGTGAGTCTTTGTAATATTTATATAATACAAAAACATTAATTAGGATAAAATTTTAGTCATACTTTCCTTTGATGTGAAGTTGAGTAAATTACAAACATGTATAGTATAATAAGCAAAACAGTCGCATAGTTGTTAGTGCATTTGCCTCACACCTCCAGGGTATCAAGTCCTACATCTGCACTAGGTGGGTGGAGTTTTCTTTTTGTGTCATGTGGTTTTCCTCCTCCAATCCAAAGACATGCAGAGATGCCCAGCTGGCATCTCTAAATGACTCGGTGTGTGTTTGGGTGTGTACCCTGCAAATTACTGACATCTCATCCAGTGCGCTACCTGGAATAGGCTCCAGGCCCTTTGTGACACTGCTCAGAAGAAGCAGTTGGAGCATTGAGGGATAAAATATAATCACAAATGATACACAGTACTATTGTACATAATATTTGCCCATTTGTCTGGTTTTGGAGAAATATACGCTAGTGTTTAACTTAAAAGTGGAGAATAGCTTACATTTTAGCTTCATGTCTCTTTTAAAAGTATTTTAAAAGCAGTTACATTTTTTTAGCTAGTATGACACCGTTGGAAAATTTTAAATGACCCAGAAGGGAATTGTTTTAGACTCATTAAGGCGTAAGTGATACTGAGATATAGACAGAAAGAGAAGTATTGCATTGTCCATCTAATAGGGGTTTGTCTCAATGGCAAAGATACGAGAAGAGTAAACAATTAGGGAAAACTAGAGTAATTTGTCTGCTTAATTCATGCGACCATATCAACTAATATGATTACACATCCCATGTAACACCTCTCTCTCTCATGTCCTTGCAATCATAAATCTAAAGTGTAAAACTTACAAAGACTTAGAATGACTGAGATGAATTCTGGGTTTCTTCATGCTGTCGTTTATTGACTATTATACCAAAGTCATGGAGTCTGCTTTTAGTACTTGTTACAAGTTGGTTTAGCGTATATTGAAAGCTCGTTTCCCCATCACTTACTCTCGCATTTCTGTGGCATGGGTCTTAGCTGTAAAACTGAACATTGTCATATTAATGTCTATATTGCATGTCGCATTATTAAATAAAAATTAAATTAACTTAAAACTAAATATACATATTTTATTATAGTTAAATCTAGAACTTGATCTAGATACGTTACATATTATATACATTTTGCAAAACTATTTAATTAAAATTGCGTTAAATAAGAAAAACGTTTAATAATACGAATGAACACTAGATGGAGACAGACATCTGGATATGTTTTCAAAAGCCCTCGAACGGAGAAAGCTTATTGTACATTTGTTCATTTTAATTTATCCCCATTTAGACTACGTATTTTCCCATCTTTCTTACTCTGTGTCGTCATCTGCTTTTGCCAGGCATATATATGCCTGCACAGTTTTCCTATCTAACCAAAAAATTCTCTATTGTCAGAGTTTCGAGAATGTATGGCTATTTGTGGTTGAAACACAGAACAGCAGGACATCGTGTGGCTTTTGAAACAAACAAACAAACAAACAAATAAAACAAGTTACTCAAAAACGCAAAGTGAATAGCTGTTGAACGCTTGGACTATTTTTGATCTGTGACTTCAGTGAATATAACCAGTCATATAAAGTAAAAAGAGCAAATCAGCCTACAAAAACAAATCGTTCCCCATAACAACATACTGGATATTATTTACATTGCTTACAAATTACATTAATAATTTTAAGCAAAAATGTAAATGCAGTTAAGGACACGTTAAAACACTGGAAAAGAAGGCTAAACATTTCTGAATCTTTGAAACGTAACTGTTGGCGTTCGTTAATTTTTTATTTAAAATATGCATATATTATTACATGTACACTTCATGCTATTTGTACATTGAAAGTGGTCGTTCACAAACAAAAAGAAATACCCTCATAGTTTATCTTCAAGGTATAACCTAAATTGTTGAACGTGATTTTTTCCCAACAATTCTTCTTCCAGCCTGCTTAAATTGAACAAATGACTTCTGAAGCACATTTTGTATTACGTGCAGATTGTCTCTAGCCGCTTGCCGTAGTGCACCTCGCCTCCTTTTCCGACGTGAAAACTTTCCCGAGATCCAGTAACGTGTCATTCTCAAAGACTCGGAAACTCCACAGCAGTCGACAGCGGTATCGCAGCGGCACCAACACCGAATTTTCCACACAAGCCCTGCAAATTAAGTGTATGGTATATGTTTCTCCGTCGTGTAACCAGAATGTTTTGCGGGACTTCTTAGGGAAACTCTAAACTGTGGGGAGCGACCTCACTTGTTGCTATAGCAACAAGTGCTCTGAACGCATCTCCGCGCGGATGAAACAGCGCCGAGCCTCGGCGGGTTTTGTTTATTACACCAGTATACGTGCGCTTCTAAAGTTATGCATTGCTTGCCATTTCTAAATAGCCGAAAAATTCAAGCCTAATTATATTTGACGTTATCAAGAGTTGAGCCAGCCAGCGCGGTGTCTAACACAAAGTGGTATACGTAAATAGCACTTGTTTTATATTTATCTTAATCTTTTACAAAGACCAGCTGTGGATTTCAGATATTTTACTGTTCATTCTAATTAAACGGGAACATTTTTTTCTGGTTAAAATTCTCCACTGCTGAAAACTTTTAATGAACTAAACCACAGTGTTATCGAATGATCATATTCGGTGTTTGTTTCCATTACTCTGGTTTTATGATTTGGTATAAGATTATACATATTATATCTGTATTCGTGGTATTTTCGAATACCTCTCCAGTTGGAACTCTTAGCCACTGAATCTGGTACTCGTTAAATGTACAGTGTACATAGGAGTTTCTCCTGGAAATATCAGCGCAGACCATGACTTAGAAAAAGCACATGGTACGGGACACAAAATTCACAAAAATACTGCTAAAATGTCTGTATAAATGTACTGAAGGCTGATGTGTCTGTGCATTATTGAAAATAAAATAATCAAACAAATTAAACAAACACAGGGTATATGTTAAGTAAATTTACTTATCTTTTGTTATTGTTACACAATTGTAATTTTAATATTCAAAATATATTTTTATGACCACAAGATATAATTGGATATCGTGAACCAAAATCACTGATACAAAGCAAGCAAACAAAAATGTATACTTATATATTTTGCCTAATTTCCCTATGAATAAATGTTAAGGGTTATTAAAAAAATACACACATGGTTGGTGTAATGCATAGTACGTAGGAGGTGGATTACTTTTCACCACCCAAGTCACACATTTAAAGCAAGTAAATAAGTAAATGTAAAGAATTACCTATTTCCTCAGTTAGTATATTTGGAATACAGTAGTCAGTCTGTGATTTAAATGCCACAGGACATCACCTGCTAAGATCAGAGAACCATAGTCTAGGCTTAATCTCAGAAATGTAAGAAAACAAGATTCATACAGAAAAATTTATCAGTTCATCATTCATCATGTACAAATTTTTAGCTATTTTTTATTTTGTGTTTTTAATTCATTATATGCACTACTTTTTGTTGATTGGTAAAATAAGAGATAAACTGCTATCCATTTTTATTATGTGTTCAGTCATCCATTGGCAGGGCTCATTTACAGTATGAACCTCTGGAACAATTCATTGATCTGAAATTGTCACACTGCCATATTGATTCTTACAATGTCAGCTGCTTAAAATATTTGGCTTCTCAGATGCTTTCCAAAGATTGGGTCAAATATATGCTGAAGCAAGGTAGAAACAATTTAAAAGTACATTATGTTGGAAAAAAAATCCAATTTTTTACACATTCGCTGTGCAAAATATGAAATTAATGGACCTTGAAGTATTGGGCCTTTGGAAACAAGCACATGTGCCACTTCAGTCTTGAGGGCGCATAGCTCTGGAAGTTTTAGAAATGCTCTTCAATAAAAAATTAATATACTATTAAGCTGGTTTCCTATGCACATAATAAGTTTATGACCTATTGACATCAAAGGACTGTACTTTTTTATTACTGATGACTAGATGAAAGGAAAAAGAATGTGACAGTGATTTTGATATTAATTTGTTGTTGGTTATATAAATTTGCAGCTGTTACTGATGGTTGTAATGGTGGAAAATAGCTGTATTTGCTGTACCTTTCTGGATAGGCAGGAGTTTGCGTAGTGCTTAAGAGCTAATTGTAGTCCGAAGATTGCTTCGTAATAATCTGGGGCAAAGTGAATTGGTATATGAAACACCCAACTGTATAATGGATAAATATCGTAGGTCATTTTGGAAAAATATGTTGACTAATCAGTATAATAATGCTAAGTACATAATAATAATAATAATAATAATAAGCATTTTAATTTAATATAGCTGACAGTTAACTATTATAGAGAATTTAAAGCATTGTGACTAGTTTGTATTCAGTACAGGTTTCTTCACCCATTCCAGTGGGTCTTTAATCTGAAATGTTCCTCTCCTAGATGTCATCACAAAGTTTGAGGCTTAAAATTGGAATATTTATTTTACGTGATGTCTGTTTGCAGTTCCTGAGGTTTTGGAAAGTGCATTGTGGAGGGATTAGCCAAGATCGTGATTAAACCAATCTGAAATGCTTTTCAATTTGTTGAACGTTATCTCCTAGCAACATGTGGAGTCCTCTAAGCAAGCAGGGCAACTCGATTTTGTGCTTCCCCTGAGCAGAGCCTGTTCCTCCAGCTTGCGGACAGTTATCAGGCGTGACCTGAAAAGACAGAGAGACATTTGTGAATGGTGTGTTTGCGGTGACCTACAGTGGCGCCTCCCCAAAAAAATCAAAAAAGGGGAGCATCTGACATTATTATTGTTATTTGATGCCATCAGCTGATGCTACTAAGTTGTTTGGTTTGATGGATAAAATGGTGGTATCAAACATCTTAGTGCAAGGGATTTCATCTACATCTTTCATGATTATACATGACACACAGGAAGGAGCTGACAGGAGAACAGTGACTGATGTCTATAGGCAGGCTCCTTAAATGTTAGCCAACTGCAATTTGAGATGCAGTAATCCTAAGAAAAGGAATATTCCTACTAGCATCCAGGCCTTGAAATTGCTGCTGGTGGTTGGATTGCTGCCGTTATTTCTCATAAAAAGCAAGCATATCTCTAAAATTATCTCTCCATATTGATCTGAAAGCTTGTATGTAGTATGTACAAATACTTTCCTTTAATCAATGGGTCAAATAAACAGCCCAACCAATTCTGTTCTTTCCTGGCTTTTGCGGTTACAAAGCTTGCACCATTATTTAGAATCCTTGCATGTAAAATCTTCCTCATCAGGTAATATAATTTCATGGTTCATTAAGGCTGTGAAGTTTATCATTTGTCATCAAAAGCCCCTCTCACTATATAATTAAGTCACAGATAAAGAGGTTCAATGTTTTGGTTGAAGGCTCTGTGAATTTTAACTGTGTCGTTAATGCATTTTTAAAATTTAGATTTTTATGTTAACGACTCCAATTTAATTTATGTCTGTGGTGCAATTAAAGAAACAGGATCAGAAATTCTGCTGAAGTGAAACAAACCATTTTGAGGGAAAAGCTGGAAAGTATCCTTTACGTGACATGCCAAAAAAAAAAAAAGATGAAATTCTACAACTGCTTATGGGTGCTGCATGTTATGTAAGAGGTTAAAGAGTAGTGTGGATTTTCATCCTCTCCTGAGGGAATAATAAGTGTTATGGTTCTTCCTCCTGTGTGCTGTCCTGGTAACACTCATCATTTTCCATTTCCACAAAGCACTGATGCCGGCAGGTGATTCACTGCGTTCCTCCTCACGACAAAATAATTACTCAGTGGTTCCTGCTCCATTACACTGCTCCTTCGTTTTAATTAGCACTTAAAAATGTAAATCTATAAACACACGCGGTTCTGCTAGATTGATAGCGATAAGGGTTTTACAGTTTCATTATGGGCAGGGTAAAAATAGAGGTAAATCAAGTGATAAAGTTAAATGTACCATATGGCAGAAACATTGTTTACACTTCGCTGTTGCCACAAAGACGTGTGAGCGATATCAGAGACGAGCTGGGAGTGCGACAGACAGCCACTTAGATAGAGAGACCGGCCACGATAGGGGAGAAAAACACTCCTAGCTAAAACGAGAATTATCTTTGTGGGTCCAGGCTTCATTTCAGTGTCACATTTAATTTGCGCTTTGAGTTGAAACACAGAATCTCTGTTGCAGTCCAGGGAAGCAGTGTGCGTGGCCCTGTGCAAACAATCGGTAAATAAGCACTAATGGGGTTCTGACAGTTTTGTTAGAGGTATAAAACTGCAGGCGGATCGATTACTGACATCCTATCTGCAATAATGACTTTTTACGGAGCGCTAGCTGAGAGGGGGAAATCCCGAAGGCCAAGTGGGGGGCGTCGCCGGCGTATTCATTTAACTGCTGTCCTAAGTGATCATCTGAAATCCTTACTAAGTGTGGGCAGCTTACTGCTCCGTACATTATAGAGAATGCTAATGTATTGTAGGTAGTTATTATGTGCTTATTACAGTAAAAGCCACTTGCTTTTGCAGGACTCGATGGCGAGAAGAGACAGTTATTAGCATGGAACCCCATGAGGCAAGTTGATCTGAGTACGCCCACGTTTCCTCACTGTAATTTTGCTGCAGGTAACCAAAGCTCCAGTTCTGAACCCCCTCGCCACACTGGGGAGCAGTAATTACAATCCTGGACGCCGAAATGCAGACGCTTTGTGTACGGCAGCTCCAGTTACTTTCCTTTCCGCACGCCTTGAGACGTGCCCTTTGCACAATTCCCACTGCTAACGTGGAAGATGGATGTAGGTTTGGTCTGGGTGCCGTTGGCTTTGTCTTTAGCATACGTATCATTCGTCATGCAAATTCATCCTTCAGTAGGTATCTGTCAAGTCTTCTGTTTACAAAGGCTTAGCCATGCCTGTTTTCATCCCCAGCCCTGACACTGTACACTTCTGGGCAGCACTGCACCTACAGTAAGACCACCGAAGAATATGCCCTCATTTCTGTGTGTTCCACAGACATAAGCTTAATTGAAGTATCCAAGACTTTTATGCATTTTGAAGGTCAGTAACTGTTACTTACTATAAAATTTTAATTATATTTGGTTGTATTACTTTGTCCAACTTCACCGGCAGAGCTCAGTATAATTGAGAAGGCTGAGCATGTAGCTGTGGTGACCTCATTTAAGGCCACCCTTCTCACCAACCCACCCATCTAACCTGACAGAAGCCCCCCTCCCCAATGCCTGTGCCCTGCTCCGACGCACCTGCAGAGGAAGCCAGCTCCACGCTACACCCGTCACATGCTCCCTTCTACACTAATGAGCTATGAATCGAGGTGATTTGGATATCCAGGGGCTGTCACCATCGTTTTGATTAGCAAATAGACAAGGCATAATGGGAGAGACAGGCCTGTTATGAGAGCCCTGTCTGTGACAAGTAATCCACCAGAGTGAAGAGGTTAAAGACACCGTTTCCTTGTTAATAATTAATTCCTGTCCGTGTGGTGAAACCACTCCACCTCTTGCCTTCATCGCTTGATAATTGCCTTACATTTAATTTGGCTTTGGAAAGTGTTTTTCAAGCTGAGTAGATTCTGCTTAATGGCAATAAGGACCCTGTAGACACTAGGCTGTCCAGAAACTAA
The DNA here is from genome assembly GCA_009936485.2 of Gymnarchus niloticus. Taxonomy (NCBI): domain Eukaryota; kingdom Metazoa; phylum Chordata; class Actinopteri; order Osteoglossiformes; family Gymnarchidae; genus Gymnarchus; species Gymnarchus niloticus. Next base: position 19,378,835 of record JAACJT020000007.1, read on the forward strand.
GAGCAGATCAAGAATGTAGGTTAAATATGTTACCTGAAAGCTGGAAACCCTTGTGTCCCGGGCTGCCTGTGATTGGCTCTTGGCCCCCACGTGACCCTGTCCAGGATGAGCGTTTGGAAGATGGATGGATGGAAGATAGAAAAATAAAAAAATAGTGTCTTCGATTTGTTATATTTCACAAAATAATTTGACATTCCAAGGTGTGTACAGTGTATAAAAATTATTAATACAGAATATGCACGTGAGTTGTTTTAACTGAAGATAAATTGAACATTTCTAAGTTATCATTTGAAGGCTTGTCAAAGGTTAGTCCTAATTATTTGAAAGGCAAGAAAGTAATTTTCTCCAGAATTGATTCTGCACGCATTTGCCATTTCCTGCATTGTAATATGTAGAATAAAATGTTTGCCGATGCCTAAATATAATTTATATGATTGCATTTATAAAAATAATATAATCTTCTATTTCTGCATGACAAACTTTGTAAAAATCTAATGTTGCAGACCTCAGTCAGTTTTGGGACTGCAGCATAAAGGTGTCCCACGTAATTACAGAACTGTCTATTGGGGAGAAAAGGCAAGGCGAGAGGGTCGAAGAGGAATACAGAACAACATATTAGCAAATAGCAATATTTTTGAATGTCTCCTTCATCATTCAGTCTGCCCTGTAATACGTTCTGTCCAGTTTTACAAGTCACTTCCTGTACTGATACTGGTTTGCCATTCTGCATAATTTGAGACGAGCAGCACTTATCGTTAACACTGAAAGCGAACCGTGCTGAATTTCCACTACCAATGGACTCGTCGGCACGGTGACACAGACAGGCCTCTTTCTGACTTTCTAAGCTATTGATTTTCCTCCTAAGGTTACCTGAGTTAAACTGCTGTGACTTAAAGAGGGAACCACTTAGGATGAAATCAAGGATATTAACTTTGTAGTCAGTTTCCCTGTATGGAGTCTGAGGTAAATCCTGAGATAAATAGTGGCCATATTAGCGGCAGACAAGATCCACTGCTGTGAATGATAAACTCCAGGCAATGGTGGCAGCACGTAAACAGCACAATATTTACATATGACTTTTCCTGACCTTTGTGTATCGCTGGTTTTATTGAACCCCGTTGCCTCGTGAAAAAATTTCATTTACAAATAATGAATGAGGAGAGGATTAGTAATGTTTTCCGTTCCGACATTTTCTCTGAGATCCAATCTAAACTGTGCTTTGCTTGAAGACAATTTTTTAGCGTTTGAACTTGACAGCGATGCTTGATCATTGGCTTTTGTCAGCTGATAGTTTCTTTACTTTTGGCATGAGAGCCAATTTCCTTCTCTGTCCTCCACGTCTGATTTGAATAAAGCCTCCCGTCATTAGATGCCAAGTGTAGATGTTTCTGAAGTGGCCAAGAAGATGACCTCCCAGTGGATACGAGTAAGCAGCACCGAGAGAAAGGTGCCCCACACTCGCATGGAGGACCAGGTCGCCGTCCGGGCACTGACGGCCCCAATCCTACCAGCTATCTCCACTGCTTCCTCACACACAAATACCAACCCTTAAACACTGCTGTCACTACCACACACGCAGGTAACACTGCTTTTATTCTCACCTGATGACAGTAGCAGAAGTACCAGCACTTTCGATTTCACCAAAGGCCGCTGCCCTTCCTACACACGTTACCTCCCCTCCTCATTCTTCCCTGTCCCCCCAATCCCTTGGCTTAATTTGGCAGCTGGGCAGGAATTGCTGTCTTTGCCAGAATTTTAACAGCAGGTGCTCAGCTTTTGGTGCGTTCCGATATTAATCAAGTTAATTAGACCTGTACTTGAACCAACTGTGGATGCAACCTGGTCAATTGTCACTAGATCAGAAATCCTGTATTCTACAGCTGAGGAACAAGACTTCCTTTTTCTGGAACACATGCAATCTTAGATCTGGCTTAGGATTTGGGTCTCGTTTGAATATTGTCTGAGGCTGAAATACAATTCACGGTTTCATATAAATTGGTCCTTAAGGGTGAACACTGCCAGTGAATTGTGTTACGGGTGCTGTTTCTTTGAATACATTCGTAGCAGCTGTATTCATTCGGGAAGAAGCTGGGCTAAGGCAGCTTCGGAGTTGTCTATGAAGCCACCCATATTGAGAGCCAGAAGAAGTGGGCCATTAAAAGGGTCAACAGGGAGAAGGTAAGCCAATGGGACTTGACAGCGAAAACTTTCGATCACGTCAGTTTCCTTAACTAGCAGTTAGCAGCGCTAGAAAAGTTTGGATGTGGAGCTGGAAGGGTCTTCCATACTTGGTTTGCGGTGCCCTGGAAGAAGTTCTCAAAAAGGCGTCTGTGCATGCTGGGAGTTCCAGTGTGAAGTTGTTGGAGAGGGAGGTTAGCATACTGAAGCTGGTTAGCCATGTTCATGTCATACACCCGAAGGAAGTCTTTGAGACACAAAAGGTAAGTGAATATGTTTGTCCCGACTGTTTATCCAGGGGGCAATCATGGATTGAGAACTTTTGACATGCTCGTTATAGGCTGAATATAGCGAGATAAATGATGGCAATATATACACAGCACGATTAAGAAAGATCCAATATGTTTAATTTGCATAAACTATAGCACTTCAGAAATTAAAAAAAGTTTATTGTGCCATATAGTATACTTTCATCCTTGACCAATAAAACCTGAAAATAGAGAATTTATAATTATTGAAGGCGTGGAATGCGGGCCCCCTCTCCAGCTAGTGGCTGACAGACTGTGCTGTGGTCACAGAGGATATACCTGGTGACTGAGCTCTGCGAGGGAGGGGAGCTGAAGGAGGTGCTGAGTAAGAAGAAGGAATGTTTCACAGAAGAGGAGACCTGGCATGTCATCAGCAGCCTGGCGGAGGCCATCATCTACCTGCACAGAAAGGGTACCGCCTTCTAGAGCAATATGTGTCGTTCGTGAAATCACCAACACACTCTTCCCATGCTATTGGCTTACAACCCAACACAAAGAGAGCGAGAGGAAAAATCATTTCCTGTTCCTGTTTATAAACCTGCTGTAGACCATATAATTAAATCTCCTCTGAGCGTAGTTCTGCAAATAAACCAGTGTGGCTTTCTTGTTGAAATCGTCACGTCAACACTTCCTGCTTTTTGTGTTTGCTGACATTTGATAATACGCGAGCTGACACTGCATTAAGGCTCCTAGTCATCATCCCACTTAGCTAATTTTAATAATGAGCTAATGATGTATAACAGCGGGACATAAAAAACAGACCTTTGTAATTGAGTCTGATGGGTTTATTTGCGATGTTTTTTTTTTTTTCCACAGCAATGAAATCTATAGTTAGAGGCAATTTAGGATGTTGCTCAGCAATAAGACTTCATTACATGTAGCTAATGAGTCATTAGCAGCAAATAGGTTATGAATACTGATTAATAGGTGTGTTTACTAAGAGTTCCCCTATGCAAGTGTCTGTTACTTCAGGCACCAGAAATGAAATGAATGGTAATGCGTTTCCTTCAGCCTTGTGAATATTCAAATATTGTCTACAGCTTTGAGTTTTGTATTTCTTAATATCATTCCTAAGTCAGTCTTAATATGCCATTTGTGTTCCATCATTGAAAATACATTTATAATAAACACCCTGAGCCTCAAGAATGGGGAAGCTGCGGCTTTTAGAATGCAGTTTAATTACACCTAGTGGCAGCAGCCTGAAGGCGGCTGACTGTACTTCAATTAAGCAATTATGAGCTGAGGTTGGCAAAGAATGGCTCAGAAATTATTGGGTGGCCCTCAAGGATGTGAGCTAGGTACTCGGGGATTTTAAAGGAGAGTGTGCGCTGTTTGCATTAATACATTGTGTAGTCGTATTGCAAACGTGAAATCCGTTGAGATTTTAATAATTTATTTTAGCCGGCATCTTGCTTGACCTTTGATTAATATTTTTGTGCTTCTCGGACACCTTTCCTGTGTATACGGAAACAAAATATTTGATTCCAATTCAGCAAAAATAGGTTTCTTCTCTGCCTGACATTTACCAGTAGTCACATTTAATGAGGAGTGCAACAGTATATGGAGGACAGGCGTCCTCCAATTCCCATCTCGGAAAAACCAAGCATGCTCAACTTGAAGACTCCAGAGGACAAAACTTCCCAGGAAGTAATATGTGGTCTGACACTTTATTTTCCATCCCATCAAGTCAGGCTAGCCCCAGCATCAATTATAACCTTTTAGCTCCCTCAAAACCCTCCAGTAGCAGCGTTATCTAGCACATCAGCAAGAGTGAACATTATGCACTGTGCTGTACTGTTTTCAGAATGAAGCAAATAGTGTTTTGTCACAATACATTTCTTTCCTGTCAGGCCACATTGAGGTTAATGGCTCTCCGGAGATGTGGCAATTGCGGCTGGAAAAAAAAAAAAAATTGTCAACTGTTCTCTACAATTCCACTGATGGCAAATTAGTCATACCTTCAACTGACGAAGTGCTGCTTTCGGAGGGGCAGGATCGCCATTCTTCGAAATGCCTTGAAGAATTTTCCATTTGGCTTGAAAAAGGCCGGTCATAAAACAACGGTTCATTTTCATTTATTAATCATTGGATTTGGATACAGAACGTTTTAACCTTGAGTCAACTCATAATATGTTGAAATAAAAATATACCTCTTTAACTGATAGTAGAGGCTTGTAAAGTCATTTTTAAGAATATAACTTCACGACTTAATGTTTTTTCTTTTTGTGAATAATCTTGCTGTTTTTAGATATCATGCACCGGGACCTGAAGCTGGAGAACATTTTATTGAAGAGTTACCACAGTAATAACGAAAACGAGATATTCAATATCAAGGTACTAAGAATGTAACCCAAACTGGAAAAAGTGAACCCTTGGGTCATATTACACTTAATCCCTGCTAGCGTTTAGGAGCCCTTTTTACTATTTGGCCCTATTATCATCACTAATGGCGTGAAGAAGAATTAATCAAGATAGTCCTCAAATGTATACAGGTGCCTACTGACTAGCTGTTGTACATTAGAGAGAGAAAATAGGCCAGTGTTGTAGAGAGGCAGTGTATGGCATGAATTAAGCACACAGCGTTTAAAGACAGCTTCGTCCAGGCACCTGATAAAGGCACCTTATCTATCAGGAGACGCTCATCTCTCACAGATGTCTTCTCCAGCCATATCTGCTGCTCGGCATCCAACGCTGAATGTTGTGCTGGAGCCCCATGTATGGATTGAGTGTGATGTTTACTCAGCTCAGATAAGTGCATACTGGATCAAATGTAAATGTCAAAGATTCAGTAATGCAGAAATGCATAGTTCTGGCATGAAACGGACTTGGAATTGCCGTTTTACACATTATTAGTGGTAGCTAATGTGGGTGAAGTAGCTGAAATATTAATTCTTAAAGCTATTTCTGTTTGTAGTACTGGAACTCGGTTGCCAGTTTGGAATTACCTGGTAGGAACTGGCATTTCCCGTTGGTCATTCATCTAGGGACTTAAGGTGTGAGTGTAGAGAGATGGTCTGTGACAGTAATGCTGTGGTGTACTCCAGCCCAGATGTGACATGTGTCCTCCTTCCCGTTTCAGGTGACAGACTTTGGGCTCTTGGAGCAGATGGGTGGGGTGGGCAGTGAGAACATGCTTCAGGCCATCTGTGGGACACCCATCTACATGGGTACAGCAAACACACACTCCCCCCTGCCTCATACAGTCCTGCTTCCTCTCAGGAGCACACGGTACTCTTCCTCACTTTGATTGCCTATTAGCCAAGGCAGTTTTCACTTACAGTAGCTCTAAAGGCATATTTACAGAAGATAATGACATGATAAGTACATATAAGCTATTAGAGGTACAGAAAGTACACAGCTGAGTAAGGAGCGTGGGACCTAAGGAGGAGCTTAACAATTAATTCATAACCGAATAGGCTTTGAATGGGGAACATCTTCGTGGTAAGCTGAACCGTGCAGGTTCTCCTCAGAACTGACTGTGATGAGGCACGGTGCTGGTATCTCTCTTGGCTCCGGAGGTGATCAGAGCTCACGACTACAGCCAGCAGCGTGACGTGTGGAGCGCTGGGGTCATCATGTATATGCTGTAAATAAAATTCCCTCCACACACAACGGCAACTTTCTGCACTGCTTAATATATTTGTTGATATCTAAAGTCATTTACTTATCACTGTTTCTTGTAAATGGATATTTAAGTACCTTCCGTAAAGTACGACAGCGCTTTTCTCCCGTTGACTTTGATATCGTACAACACACAGGCTAGTGCGTTTGAGTCGGTTTTGCTTCAGAATTATGGACCATACTGAAAAGGCTTCCTTCTGGTTTGGACTGATGAATGCTGAATGTATTTAATAATGTGTGCCTCTGAGATCAAGTCATTCCCCTGCAGGCCGTGTGGGGAACCTCCCTTCATGCCATAACTCCGAGGAAAAGCTATTTGAAATCGTCACAAAGGAGGCGCTTGTCTTTACTGGCCCAATCTGTGACACTATAAGCAATGAAGGTAGCATTCCGCTTTTTTTCTGCAGGCGTGTAGTGAATATTTAAAAAAATAAAATAAAATAATTCAGTAGAAAAACTAGTAGTAGGTAGAAAAACTTGTCTGAGACACTTTTAACGACAATTTATCAAACTGCCCTGTGAGGGATATTATTTGTTACCTTGTGTCCAACTGAATGCTTGCCCTGAGTCTAAACTTTTAAATATGAATCAACATTTGACAGTTATTTGTCAGCGGTAATATTAATATAAATAATAAGGAGTAAATAGGGATAGTAAGGATATCAAAAATGCTTCTAAAGTTAGTAATGGGGCAAATGAGGTTTCAAAACCAGTGATGGGTGGGCGTATCCTGAACTACCAATCAATTCTGCCGATAACCAGCATTGATTGGTAGTTCGTGATACTCCCAACCACCAAGAGTTTTGATGCCTCATTTAACACCAGCACTGATTGGTTAGTTCAGGATACTCCCACCCACCACGGACTTTGAAGCCTTATTGGTCCCATCACACTCTTACCTGTGGCATTTGTTCTTTTTCTTTGAATACCGCTAAGAAGGTTCTTGCTGTAAAGAAGTGAAGGTGTTGAAGGCGGATCCTGCTTACCACAATTACAGCCTACGAGCTGTTGAATAACCCCTGACTCATGATAAGGGCAGAGGGTGTGCTTCCTAACAGCTGTGTGACTGACTGGGTGAGAGTGTAGTTTGTCCTCCACCTGCAGTGGGCAGTCCTAACTCCGCAGGTTGCTGTTAAATGCAGGGTGATGCATCTGCTCCTGCTACGCCCACCAAAGTGCTGGAGATGATGTGGGACTTCCTTGATGACCCTGAGGAGACGGAGTGGGCTGGGGTTGGAGATGACCACACTGGGCTGTCGCTCAGCACCTTCGACCAGGAGGATCCGTTGGAGGGTATCGACGATGGTGATGCCGACACCCCATTGAGAGAGGTAGCTGGGCTGGGGGACAGCCACTGTCTGCTGGCCACCATCTCTCTCTCACTCTCAGACAGCAGAGCCCAGGCCGTTGGCTTCTCTTTGCCGTCTGTCCCCGTGCCGCATTTCTCTGCTCGCGGGATTCCAAAAGCATTCAAATCGAGTGTCAGCGTTTCTGCTCATGCCTTTCCCACAATGTCTCAATTCATCAGATGAAACGCTCGCACGCTGCAGAGAGCCGGTGCGATCCAGAGAAAGACCGTAAAGCCAATTCCAGCCTTTAGCGTGAGCGCAGTGTAAGCAGACGTGACGAGCAGCTGCCTCAGAGTGGCTGTCACTCTGCTTCCTGTACAGCGAAGGAGGGCAAAAAGCATGGACCAGGGATAAGGACCACGGTTAGCCCACACGGAGCTGGGTGGTGACGGTGCTACCCGCTGAGCAACCGTGCTGTACGGGATTTTTACTGTGACCTTTCCATAATCTAGTAAAGCACAAAATGACTAGTTCCCTGTAAATGTAAAACTGACATTTCTCAAATAAATCTGTGCATACCCCAGCTAAATGTATTTCTGGAGTTTGCAGGTGCTCCGTGTATCGCACGGATTTCCACCCGCAGTCCAAAGACATGCAGTTAGGCTAATCGTTGTCTCTCAGCTCCCATACTGTGCGATTGTGTTTTTGTGTGTATGACCTGCAGTGGACTGCCATTCTAGGATCACTGCCATTTCTAGACCAGTTCAAATAGGGGGGCCAGCCTGGGGCCGTTAGTTCTGTTTGAGGGGCGAAAAAAAAAAAACTTGCATCGCCTCTAATCAAGTAAATAAAACAAACTCTTATCTAGGGGGTTGAGTGGGGGTCCAGGATTATTGTTTGGGGGGACACTGTTCACCCCTGCCTGGGATTCAAGTCTGGGTTCCATGTGACCCTGTGCTACATAGGCATTTGATAGATGGATAAGTTTGTGCAGAAAACAGCAGACCTTATTACACTTTTCAGCTATAGTGTATGTCTCTGATTACATGAATCAAAAAATGTTCTACCTGTAATAGGTCTCCCAAGCAAACGAATCACAAATGGGACTTTAACGGATGTGAGGAGTAAGAGTCACTCCTTATCTCAACCAGTAGGTGGAGCCAATATTACCTGTGAACAGTAGGAGCACACGTTGAAACATTCCTTTGAAATGTGAACACATTATGGTTTGTGAGCATTTGAGATAAGCAGTGTTCTACCTTGGCAGATCTATGGCATTAGCAGAGCCTCCAGCCGAATGAACAGCAGATGCGTTGGCCCCCATGGAGAGGAGTGAGGACAGTGTCGCTGCCGTGGGGCTTTCCGCCAAGCCGGCATTTTGCCCAGGAAGGACTCCCCTTTTGCCCCGCAGGACTGGGAACAAGTGCCCCAGGCTGTCCGCCAGCACCAGGACTAAAAAGGCAACGTGGGCTTCGGGGAGAATTACCGCCACCCCTGCCTCAAGTGCCAAAGGAAAGGGACACCGCTAGGCACGATGTCTGTAGTGCAGCTAAATTATCACGAGGCACAAAATGCAGCTTAGCCGTATTCTCACCATATGAAAGGCGGTATATTCATACCTTGTTCTTCCGAATGTAGTTCTGTTCTGGAGAAGAGCCTGACCTAACTTGATCACACGGTTCTTTTCAATGAATTCATCAGGTTTGAGATTCTGGTTATACTTAGTTACTAGGGCTGCAAATGCCCATGGTGCCCTCATAAGACTGAGCCTCAATTCTTTAAATGTGACAGATGTGGCACCAGGACTGTATAGTGTTACAAACCCCACTAGCACATATGCTACATCGTTTGCTGGGCCTTTTCCGCCATCTTGCCCATGGTGACCCTGTTTAAGTACTATGAGTAAGACTCAAACAGATACAAATAAACTTTCTCTCAGTATTAATGAGACTACACATTATAGAATCGCTGATTTTGATTAATAAAGCGTCCATCAATTTATACAAATTATTGTTTAGGGAAATATTACAGGTAAATACAGATACCCTTGGTCAATGATCTGGCGAATTAGGCAAGACAAGATCAATTAATTAAATTTGCTGTCAACGTACTTTTTCCGAGACAAATTTAGAAGTAACATCTTAATTTGTTTAATGCAGGAGTGCGAGTGACTCTCGCACGAAAGTTTCTTGAAATAGACACGTGGTTACAACAGGCTTTGATTTTGTCTCACGAAAAACACGATTCAAGCACTATTCGTTAATAGAGATTTTTATTTTATGCGTTTCAGTTCATTTAATTTGAAGATCTAAAACAGCTGTTTTGGTGTTAATTGAACTGACACCACAAAACTGTAAGTCTTGCAGTCAGACTCATCAGTAGTTTTCTTTTTGTATTCATAAAAAAGAGATTGCAACCATCACTTACACAGGACTTGGCATTTGTTATGTTCATTTCCATAATTGCCTCCTTTGATGAAACAACTGCAAATATACTATATGGAACATTAATTCAGCTCACACTCATGTGAGTGCACAGATTGCTTCATGATTGATTTTGATGGTGGATTCCTCTGATCTAATTTGGAAGGGCACCGGAAGCCAACACGAACACTGGAGAACTCTGGTATTACAGCATGGGTCTGCCGCCATAGAGAGAATAATCCCCAGTGCCCATATAGTAATAAAAGAGCAAAGCATGACCAGACAGTGTATTAAAATCCAGCCATTCTGCAACTTGAAATGAATGCGTGCAGTCGGACGGCTGCATGTGCTGCAGTACCGTTCCGGCCATGGCGAGGGCCCAGGAAGAAGCCGCACTTGAGCCAATTGAGGCAAATCACACACCACATTTCCCCTTTTGAGGGATTTACTCCATGCCTTTAAAACTGTGTAATAGGCTCCATAATGGCTTCAAAGACGGGATGTGTCTTGTTGGAAGAGTAGGAGCAACGTGGCTCTTGCTGCGAAAGAGAAGGTCAAGCTGCATTTTACAGGTGTGCAGCGGCCCGGCCGTGCGCCGTGGATTTATGAGGAAGAAAGCGCCTAGATGAAATAGCCTGGGTTTCACTGTCAGTGGCACCATGTAAAAACACTGTCACACGGGGGCACCGCTCTGAGCAGGAGCAATTAGGATGCTCTCCTGAAGCTTTGAAGGAACTGTCACGACTAACAGATATCTTTTCCCCTGGTCGTCAGCGATCTAAAGCATCTGCGCGAGAAAAGTTTTGTGTGCATAGAAATTCCATTTCAGAGTGTGGTTGTAAAAATCACTAGGTGGAGTCAGAGAGCACCAGAGTAAGCATATTTTCAGGGTCGCTTGGTAGGTAATTTATGAAAATTTGAATGGTCACTTAGAAAGTTGTAGCTTTGTTTACATCTTCGCCATTCTGAGGTCACACACATTTGTTAATTGGATATTCTTTAAAGTGTGACTAGTGAATTAACATTTCCAGATTATAAGAATGTGTAAAATTTAACATGCTAATATTTAGAAATAGTGTTGGCAAAAATTTAGATGACAAAGTAGAATCGGAGCTAAAGTGTAAAATATTTTGCAGTGATTCAGCCAGCCCGCTCACTCACAGCTTTACAGCGTTGGGGACTGGATTTGCATTAAGTCAGTTTAGACAACCTCCTGCGTGGTTAAAGTGCTGTCAGAGGGAGAAATGGGATTTCAGCATATGGCGTTCGTTTAGCCGTGCCAGAACTTTAATTCATGGTAGAAAAAAGCTCCAAATTGAATTGTGTGAGCGGAATGTGACCTGCAGTAAATTACTTTGGAAGCACAAGGCTGATGAGGATGGAAAACATGGAGGCAAGTGGATAAATATATAATTAATTTACAGATAAGCAGGAAGTTCACATCTGGGCCACCTTTCGTTTATCAAAAACCCACTCTTGAGTCTCCCAGGCTTTTTGCTGAGATACAGGAAGTGCACAAAAGAGGAACAGGGTGTTGGTGAAAGGGCGTGTATTTGGGATAAGGCGTGAAGGCAGAGGAAATTAGAAGGCGGCGAATCGGAACTTGCTATTCAGCCCCTTTTTCCCTTCCCCTGCAGTAACCTCCCTGACAGATGGAAGCTGAGGGTGGCGGGGGTGAGGGGCTTTAAATTCTGTGGGTCCGTGTGGATCTCAGCCGTATGAGCCAGCTCTGGCGCTGGGGATGAGTTGGGGATATGAGGGGGAAGTTACCTGCCATGCCGGGGCGCCGCTCTGTAAAGGCTGTGGTGGAGATGATGGACAGGGAGAGAGATGTCTCACAATAACCTTAATTAATCAGCTCATGCGGAGAGTCGGGGAGATGGGCTGTCTGCAGGCATGTAACATTCTTGCCCCGTGCCTGTGACATTGTTACGGGGTAGGTGACGCACTACAATGGCTCTCTTAGAATGTGAGTCAGGCCAGCCGGTCCCAGGCCATAGGCTGCTCGTAGCCTCGTGGAAGAGGAGATGACGTCGCTTTAGCGAGGCACACCGTTTGTGCTCTGTTTCACGAGGGGCAGCTGGGGGGGGCGCAATCCCTGCCCACGAAAGCACTGCTACCAGATGGCATTTTCAAAGCAAGCCTCATCAATCTTTGTTGACACTACTCCTTTTTTCAAACTACTCTTATTTGAGATATTTGCAATTATAATACAAATTCTCATTTAAATATCAAATTAATTAGCAAGCACACCAGAGTAAATGCTTTTTTTTTCTACAAGTCCTTGTTAAAAGTGAAAAGTTCTTGACTACGGTTGGCTGGAGTGTTAATTTACAGTGATATCTAATCCCATGTTGCTGCACATGAAAAGCATTACTATACATATTTTAATGTTGAGGTGGTTGTTTTCCAAGCAATTTTCTGCTACAGTACATTTTTAATTTATTCACATTTAATTTATTGGACTTTGCATATTCACTCAGTAAAACTGATCAACAGCACCTCTTAAAGTCACAGCGTCGCTTGGCAATGGATGCAGCATTTTGCTTTATTAGACAGAACAGCCTGCATGTATCAGTTGTGTACTATGATTGACATTATTTCATATTACAGTTATTATCAGTGATGCTTCCACCAGAGAGACTGCTTTTCCTGATGATCACTCTTCTTAACCTTTTCATGTATGGTGCTTACTACAGTAGACAGCTATTTAAATCCCATTATCTAATATATGGATCCTTTTCAAGTTGAAATTTTCATGGAATCCTCTTTAGGGGATGTTGCCCCAAAAGGAGCAAAGGTTTTAATAGTGATTCACTTTCACAGTTATTAGTAATTTGATCTGTATTACTTAAGTACTTTACTGCAGGTGCATGCAGTACAATGTATACGTTTTTATGAAGTACAGCTGGAGTGAAATCACTTCAGAATATGTATTTTTTAATCCTGAAAGAAAAACGGAAGAGAATTAAAAAAAAAAAAAAACATTGTTTCAGCCAGTCATAATTCATGCACAGAAGGGTCAGTAAAGCAAAAAAAAAGAATGAATGGATGTAAATACAAAGGTACTCAGTCTGAATTGACCTAACTGGAATACTTTCATTTTGCAATCACTGACTATTGGAAAATTTGACAGAATGGCATTTACTAAGCATAGCGTAACCCTTTGTCAGCATATAAGGAGTCACCATCAACATTGAAATTATTTGAAATAATTACCCTGCCCAGAGGAGGGAGAACTATACACAAAGATGTCCAAGCAACAAAAACATTCTTCCCTGGCAGCACATTCCGTGCCTGATGGTCTTTGTAAAGGTCATTTGACACATTCCTGTTAGTGTAAATCAATTTATTTCAAACACTAAACTCTGTTGTCAGCGACAGTATCATTCAGAGATGCATCAAGATCCACCTTTAACTAGAATGCTACTTTCGCAATAGCTAAAATGCAGTGGAATAAAGTGTGTTTGCCATTTCATACTATGGTGAGAATGTATCGCTATTGCAGCTGTAATGTTTAATTAGAGCAATTGAACGACCTGCTGTCATCAGGTAGCCATCTAAGAGGTAGGTCAATGGTGTTGTCCTGTAGAGCTCAGAATGAGGCCCTGAGGACAGAGGTTGACCTTCCTGCTAGTTTAGGATCTGTTATTAAACTAGAAATGTGATGCCACCATCCCTGCACTCCTGTCAAAAACACATGGTTTCTGTAAAGCCTTTTCATCAACAAATGGCAGCACCAATGACACAGCATAACCATTTCTGTACCACTTGGACAACGTCCACCAAGGGTTAATGTTCAAATCAAGCCAAGCTACATCAACAGGAATTCAATTATTATAATTTCTACTTCCAAGGGCCCCGTTCGTGGAGCCCCTCTTTCCAGATTATTAATAAATCCCCTAGTCTATTAAAAAAAACAGTCAGAAATGAGTAATTTGTCAGTGTTCTGACTGGACAGCTGTTTTTTAAGCTGTTTATTTTCAGCAATACTGTAGCGACATTAGCCCTATATGTGAAATCCAAATTGTCAGACAGTTCAGGGCAGATGTTTGTGCATTTATGATTTTATCTGAGAATTATCATAAATTCTCATTTTCACAATCTGAGAAAATGAAGCAATAATTTAGAATCTCTTCTCAGTCATTTCTATGGAAACTTTACTAAGATAAAATTGTTTAATGCTAAAGTACTGTGCTTTGGTGAATCTTGTACCTTGTTTTTTTCCAGGGTTTTATAATTAATTCGTGGTAGTGTGGTGCCTCAGTGGTTAGTATAGTACCCTCACAACTTCGACTGACTTCGATTTCCTGTCGAATTTTGCTTGTTCTACCTCTCTTCGTGGGCGTTACTTCCTGCAGTTCAAGAACCTGTGGTTGGGCTGACTGTCATCTTTAAACTGCCCATGGTACAGGACCGTGTGTACTCCGTGATGATCTAGCGCCTTGCCAAGGGTGTTCCCCTGAACTGTGCTTTTTGGATAGACTCCAGATTCACTGTGACCCTGTACTTGATAAACACTTATGGAAGATGGATGATATATTTGCATTTCTGAATATCATAATTTCAATCTAGCAATACTTTTATCCTTATTCTGTGTGTAGGTGGAAGATTGTGTAAAAAAAAACAGTGAAGAAGGTACACATAGGTAAGTAAATGAACAATACATTGTACTCCAGAACTGCAGTGTCTGTGTAAATATACATTGAAGAAAGCTAAAGCACACATTCTTGAAAATATGGGGGGTGAGAAATCATTTGTTTATTGTGACACAAAATGCTACCTCCAGCCATTATGTTATTTCTTCTCCAAAACCAGTGCTCATACACATCAGACAGGCTCCCTCAGCTGGCCCTTCAGTGTCATTTACAGCACAGTAAGATTGGTCTCCCCTCTCATGGTTCAGTACATTATTGCCGATTATTACACCGGGGCCGCTATATAGCTTGACACTGCTGTGGCAATGGAAAGGCGACCGAAAGGAGCCCTCTTGCAATAACAGGTTATTAGCTTTTTCTCCATTCTCCTGGGCTGGATTTACACCGGATATCCACAGACCTTTCAGGGTAGCCATTCTGACAACACAAGCCACAACGGCAGCCCCAAAGCATGGTCCTGCAGGAATCCCATGCGACGTCATGCTCCTTGGTTGCCCATCACAAATGGCACACACATTTACCCAGTAAATACTTGCGATTTCGGTGTGTAGTTTACTGATGGATCAGGCGGCGCTCTGTGCACAGTACTTAGCGTGTTTTTTTTTTTTCTCTCTCTCCCCATTTCATGCGGTTTGCCATCTATTGTAATGTACCGAATCCTTTTGTGGAGCCTTTTCATCGGGACTCGTTCCGGTGGCAGCCTGAAGTTCCTGAGAGCGTAATAGTATAGAGGAGGCGGAACGAGAACGACACCGCTGACATGCAGATTGCCTCCCTTCAATCACCGTATGTAAAACGCAGATATGTCAGTACCCCATGCGTGGGTGATCTTTGGAGGAGTCAGTGGTGGTGAGGAGTAAGAGACGGTGCCAATCAACAAAGACTCGCACTATTAGAATGGAATAATTGCAGGGGAAAGTGAACATTAAGATTTCATCATAATCGGCTTTGTTGAATCGATGGCGCATTTGTAATAACATGCCTCGGCTTTCTGTCACACGCCACGGCACGCTCCTTTAAACAGGCCCGGTTTCCAGCGTGCATGTCGCTACATCGTTCGCATTCATTAAAGTGCAACACGCCGCCTGAATAAATCCACAAATGGGGCGACACGGCCGTCAGTGTTTTTAATAAATCTGACCACTGCAGTACACAAAAGCCATTTAAAAGAACATCAGAGAGTAAATTGGATACATGCTGTAGCACAGTGACTATTCTTATTACTTCAATGAGATGAGCTACTTCTTCTGTAGCTGCAAATGACAACTTTAACTGTGGACCATGAACAAAAAAAAAGCTTTTCACCGAACAGCACCATTACAAGTTATTACATCAGGATATAAAAACGTGGAACTTAAGAAATCATAGCCTCTCTCCTCCTTTGGACTGAAGCTTATTTGAGCACAGTTGTCAAGAGGGCAGAACAATAAGTCTATGGATTCCATGGAGACGACGGCATTTGATTGTGTGCTTTGGTGAACCCTTAGATATTGCCTGGGTTGTGTAAGGTTTGGCCGGGCCCAAAATGCCGGCCGAAGTGGCCTACATTCCATTAGTGCTGCCCTATAATGGCACAAGTGAAAATCAATAAAAGTATAATTAAAGACAAACTGTTTACGGGGAACCACTCTTGTTTCCTACAACCTCAGACAACTGCATAAGGGCTGTTTCCCATAACTTTAAATCAGGGAAGAAGACTCAAGGTAATCCTGAAATTTATAGGCTAAAACTCTATTAATGCAAAACACAGCACCAGAGACCAGATCAACAATTCTATCACCGACCAAAAATTTTGCTCCTTTGATCCCTTAGAATTTTGAAATTGTATTTCCCAAGCCATTTCTCTAGATTCCGCTCTAAATGGAGAAGCAGGCCAGCTTTAGCTGCGAGCCGTCTGATCCTTCAGTATCGCGCGAGCGGATATAAACGTACTGATTCGTCGCTGGTGATGCTCGTATCCATCAAATGATGTTCTCTGGGTGGATATGGGCAGTGCTGGTGTGCCATTAAACCAGGAGCGTTAGAGCTGCGAGTTAAAAACAGGTGCATGGATTCTCGGGAACGACACCCGAGTGTTAACAGCTGGGAGTATGGGTCTGTTGAAACAGCCTTTGATTGACATGTTCCCCTATACCATTCTCCTACTTTTTATTCCTCCATATTGTACTTTATAAAGGTGCAATTTTAACATTATATAGCTAGATGCTGTAAAGGCATGCAGGATGGTTATCCATTTCTGGTGTCAGTCAATGTAATTGCATTGTCAGCCTCGTGCCTCTGCTCCAAATAATGTGAAGATAAAGCAGAAAAAAACTGTAAGCCGTATAAAAAACGACCGAACTTCATCACCCAACAACATTACTTCATTTATTGACATAGCTACTGATTTACATGTTCTTCTTTTCAGGTCTTTGGACAGCTGTACTCAATTGGTAACACATTTTTTAAAGGAATTTTCTTTCTTCATCGATTTTTGCTTATTCTGTCTTTGTCTGCTTTCCTAGCCTAAAGTTTTACGCTACAAAATTGTCACAAAATAATTCCCTCCCTCCGAAACAGGTAAATACCACTCATAACACGACGTCTTTTTACGAACTCAAAAAAGATCCAGCAGATGAAACTGCCCTCTTGTGCACCAACAGGCCTTTTGGTTCCATTTTTAGGATTTTCGTTTCCAGGCCTTGAAAGTGAATAATCTAGATGTCCCACTATTGACATACATCCTTTTTGCATGCTGAAAATTATGGCAGATTTTGGAACGGGATTCAGTTTGTTGGGATATTTGCTGCATGATAATGTGAAGAAAAGCACAGACTTATTAAATTCCGCTGAAGGGAACAAGAAAATGATTTTAAGTAGAACGCGATTCTCTTATCCATGCTGTTTCCCCAGATGCCACTTTAGCTCTTAAGCGGTAACTGCGGTAATGACTGAGGCTGCCCACACCTGTACTTAACAAAGACTCCTTGTGGAGAACTGCTGGACAGCTACGGCCAATTTGTAATATGATCGATGAGATAAGTAAGCTGTCAATTATCGCCGTTTTCTGTGCCTCGGCTTTCAAGTTACTGTGAGAAGAAGCACTTATCCCTACAATAGTTTTCCCACCAAATACACTTCACAAGCCTTCCAATAAAACACACCATACGTTCAATTATTTGGCTTAATAAATGCCTTTACCACGAAAGTGCTGCCGACATCTTCGTTAGGATGAATTCCACTCTGCGGGGCAGGATGTATCAGCCACGGGGGTTAGGCACTGTAATTTGTACCCTGTGAAAGGAGCCCAGTGAAAACCCAGTGGCAGAGTGCAAATGATCTTTTAGGTGCCCTACCTTGCTTCTGAGTGCAGGGGAAATGACAAGAGCAGTGGGAGAAGCAATTACCCAGAGCGTGCGTCATTATCGGCACCCGGCACGGTGGACTCAGTGTCGGCTCACCTTCGCTTCTCTCCAACCCCTTCCTCATTTCCCCACATGCCTCTGGCCTTCCCTATGGTTTCCTCTGTGGCTTTTCCTGACTAAGAGCCAAGTGTTTGACATCAATATTTCCCCACTGGCAATCATGGGCTCTAATGAGCCCATTTATACCCTCTTTGGCCCAGATGCACAAAACTTACTCCATGTATTCAAACAGTTCTGCAAGCACTAAAGCAATGCAACTGCAAGCATTTTTAGCTATTAAGGGTCATTGACTGATGTAATTTACAGGACTGATGGCATCTGCCCAATGTATATTCCATTCACTTTATGTTTGGAGCAATAAGTTGTATATGGGGTAGATACATATCTGGGAGTTTTTGCAGTATGGTTACAGATAATAATTGACATTTTATAAGAAGATAATTTTAAAACATCGTCCTTTATGTGTTTTTATTGCGATCTTCCTTCCATTCATCCGACTTCTATTCAGTTATTCCAGTCAGGAGGATCCCATGCTGCATAGGGCACATGACAGAGGTACTGTACACCCTGTATGGGATGCCAGGGAGTAAAGTCTATTTTTAATTGCACCTTATCTTTCAGTCCACATCTGGCTTTGTTCGTCAGGAATTTCCAGGTTCTCCCCACAAATGTTTGGGTTTCCTGCTGTTGTCCAGACACATGTAGTCAGGTAAACTGAAGCCTGTAATTTGACTATAGCGTATGACTGTGTGTGTGAGTGTGTGCTCTGCCAAGGAGCCCCTTCCCATATTGAGAGTCTCCTGTACAGTGACACCTCAAACACCTTCAAGAGCCTCCTAGATCCTCTACTGGACAGGCGTGGAAAGGTCATGCAGGGAGCGATACATCTGCCAGACGAAACAAAAATGTTCATATTTAAATTTATATCAATCTATATTTATAGTAAATTGTATGCCGCATTTTTCTGATTATTTTCCCAAAGTATATTTATGGAAATACTTTTTAATGAATTGGCTGAACTTTTTCAAAATAAATTGACTTGTAGCAATTATCTTATTTGCTGCTGTTGGATTAAGCAACCATAAAGCTGTTGCTTGTTCCGAATTTTTGAGAATCTTTTTTTTAGAATTTTTGAACCTTGACATTTAATTTTCATTTCCCAGATCTTAATGTGTCCTTGTTTTTATGTACCAAGCTCAAACATACAGAACCTTTTGTCTTTTTTTTTGTAATTTTAGACCAAAAAAAAAAGACAACCCTTTATCTTATATATAAATTTTGTTCTTTGAACAAGATTCAAAAAAGTGAGCTATGAATTGTTTCCGTCTTGTTGGCTCTGAAAGTCTGGCAATATGAAATCCAAAATTAGATTTCCTGTCATAGTGGCTCAGTGAGCAAGACTGTAGCCTTAGTGAATGCATGTCTACATATGCATGCCCTGTGACAGAATGGCCTCATCTCTGGGATATACCCATGCCTTGTGTCCTGTGCTGTCCTGGATACACTCCAAGGCCTCTATGACCACGGCCAGGATGAAACAGTTAACAAATGAATTAAATACCAGTCATTTTAAGGAGGACTAGCAGATTTAGGAACTTGAAGTTGAGGCAGCCGAAAAGATATCTTTTCATTTTATTGGGTCCAGAAGGCCTTTACTGTTATGTGTAACTGAGGCTAATCAGTAACCAAAGTTTAAGTGCAGCGTCGACATGGGAAATCCTGTCCTCACTTCCCAGCGGATGGGGCACACACACATACGACAAAACTGGGTCAGAAAAACACTAATGGCATCCAATTCATTCAAATAGGTTGCCTAATGTAGAAATTAAGCACTTTAAATACCAAAATGAAGGTAGCCAGCAGCTTTCATTTGGTAAGGACTATACAGGTGTAGGGTGCTGGGTTCCACCTGTTACACAGGCGCCTCAATTGTCACTTTGCCCCAGCACGTGGATTGAGAGGAGCCTGGCTTATGTGGGTTGTAAGGAAAAGCTAATGGATGGTAGGGAGAGGCTGTTGGACCTGTTTACTCCTTGTTCCTCACTTATGCAGTCATTCCCCAGTGGTGTTCAGCATCGATTATGTACACACACTCAGCAGCACTGAAGAACACAGAGATGTGCCGTACTGTGCAAAAGTCTTAGGCAGGCAATGACGATTATGTTTAAATCATGTTCATGTTGGTGTAAAACTACAACTTCAGGTTGGTCAAAGTGTGTCAGTTTACATATTTTTAAACATCTCTTCATTTCACCCCAGAATATGCAGTTATTATCCAACATACTCATGTACTTAAAGAGATCAACTAGGAGTGCACCTTGTCTGACTAATTAAGACCTCATAATGTGAATTAGCTAGTTAAGTACACAAGTTAACTAAGCTGGTGGTGAAAATTAGAAAAGAAATACATGGAATGGCTGAGGTTCTTTCAAGGAGAGGTTTGGGAACGAAAGTTATGTTGTTCGAGCCATTCAACCAGATATCGGTAATATTTTAGAGAACAGAACAAATTATCTTTACTAGCTTTTCTATTACTCTTTATTCATATATATTCTAATGTTAAATTGTGTTTTTTTTGTCTGAGCAAAAATACGATTACTGCCCAGATAAATGGCCTTAAACATTTTCTTGAACTGCCTAAGACTTTTGCACAGTGCTGTAAGTCACCACCATTAGCCCAATAAGATTATAGGTAAGAGCATTTACGGGTCATAGCAGGTACTATGCAGGTCCTGCAGAATCAGTTCCAGTGAAAAGAAACTCCATTACCAAAGATGTTTCTGAAATCACCCATTGCAATTGGGTTATTGTATGAAAAACAGTAAGGAGGTACAATAAAACTTCCATAGGCATAATTGTCCAAAGACAGTTTAATTACTATCCTATAAATAATCCCTTTCAGATAATACATTTGGCAAAGTGCCGACAGCCGTACCCATTAGTCTCACAATAATGTGGCCGTCAATGATCTAA
Organism: Gymnarchus niloticus; assembly: GCA_009936485.2. Classification (NCBI taxonomy): domain Eukaryota; kingdom Metazoa; phylum Chordata; class Actinopteri; order Osteoglossiformes; family Gymnarchidae; genus Gymnarchus; species Gymnarchus niloticus. Next base: position 19,399,689 of record JAACJT020000007.1, read on the forward strand.
ACAGGCAGCCATGCTTTGTGTTTGCAGTCTGGTGTTATATATGGATTAGACATTATACCGCTGCGGTACACAGATAGCGCTACCATGGTTATGGATTAGCATAGCCGCTCTCACACCTGTTCTTTCTGGCACAGGAATGCGGTGCCTAGGTGTGCAGGTCTTTGCATTGTCAGCCACTGGGCGCCACTCACTAAGCCAGGAGCGGGCGAGGCAAAAGATACAGGCCTGATGACACGCTTCCCTTACGAAGCACGGAGCTGCTCCATCTACCTACTTAGCGAGAGGAGGAAGAGGTGACACCACCTTAATACCTCACACCCTGGCAACGAGCAGCCTCGCCTTCCCGTGGAACCACGCCACACCATCTCACACCTATCAAACAGATACCACCTCTGCATTAGAAACCCACCCAATAAAGACAAATACCAGCAGCTGAATTAGCTGGTGGGTGGGGGTGCACGGTAGGGCCCAGCTGCTCTGGGCTGATGGGGATGATGGATGTCCTTCAAGGGGCAATGGGCATGATGAGAGAATCTCCGTGCTGTGCTTTTGGAGAATGGGCCTTGAGCAGGTCTCGCTGGACCGATGGGTCGTGCAGGAGGATGACTACAGCTGCTGACACGGGCGGGAAAATCAGGTGGGCCTTAACAGGGCTGAGATGAACACAGGCATGTGGGACAATCTGATGCAGGTTAACACGGCTGCTCGGTATGGGCCATGAAAACAACTCATTTGTCAAAACGCAGTGGTTTCTGTGGTTTTGGGGGCATTGATTAAGGAATGAAAATAGGACTACGCTAATAAAGTCCAGAAGTCTCATTATAAGCTATTGGCCACTAAGATAAGATGTTAAAGCTATTTGATGCTACTGGCTAAAAACAATAACAATCATACAGTGACACCTAAGGCAAAAAAGCTTGTCCAGTTGGATACTGAAAGAGTAGTTAATTTTCCCGTTGACCTTCATTGCTCCAGGCAGGCAGACAAGGGCACACACAGATTGAGAAATAATTGGGACAATTAACATTTTGTGATTATAAGGACTGTGGATCGATACTCTATGCAAATAGCATCAAGCAATATTGACGTGCGGCTGAAATCTCGTTAATTGCATCTGGCAAACAATTGCCCCCATGTTCCTATTTTTAAATAGTAAAGGGGGTATGGTGGACTTGGGAAGTTGTTGACCAGGTGTTTGAAGGAGATGGAGGTGCTTGTTCAGGGTGCCTGAGCAAAGTGGTCAACGGCATGCTTATCTGACACGGCCGGAGGGTAGAGCCTTGTGCTTTCAGGTGATCACGACGGCAGGGAGCCGCACCGTGATTTTATGACACGGGCAGCCGACCCCTCTGCACACAGGCAGCAGTCGTCACATGTCAGCCCGTGGTAGATTACATAAATGAGTTTACATTCTTGAGAAGGGGCCATTAAAAAATCATGAACACACTTCAGTAACGAGCACAATGATAATGTTTAATATTTACTGAAATAATGAGGGCAGCTTCTGCATTTTGATCCCACCAGAAAAAAAAAAAAAAAACATCAGAAGGGACTGGGTGTGATGCTGCTCTTACACGATCAGCAAATTTTGGCTGACAGTTATGAGTGAGGAGAGCCATGCGAAACTGAATTAACACACTGAACAGAGACTCCAATGCTAATGAATTGGTCTGATTATTGCTGTATTAGTATGGGCCACACCAGTTCCTGTGATAAAAATGCATTAAAAATGCAGTTTAATTTCAGAAACGCAGCGATAATCCTGTTTGTGGCTTATAAGCAGTATAAATATAATTTTAGCAGAAGCAGAACTAATGTTAAACGTAACTATTAAAAATGACAGAAGTGATGATGACATTAGCAATATTTTATTAATACCTTTAGTAACTGCGATGCAGTAATTTGTTTTTAAATATAATTCACTTTTAACACAAAGTGCATCAGTTATTTTTTTATAACTGTTATTTTTCGTGCTTGTTTTTGCAGGGGTGACCACTGTTTACCACTACAAGACCTTTAGTTTATGGAAAGACGCATCGTAGGACGTGAAGTAGCATAGTGAAGCAGTAATTAGGCAGGATTGATTAGGCTGGCGTGATGGGGTGGCTTTGCTGATGCTGCAGTATGAATTTGTCAATTTACTCGATGTTCTAACATGCATGGCAAGTTTAGCCAGGCTGTCTTCGAACAAAGCGGGGTCTCGTGACTGATTGTAAAGAAGAGCTAGAAGTTATCCTCAGATGCTCTAATGTTGGCTGTGACACTTAACAAATAGGAATTATTAATAATAAAGGACATTACAGTGATGAATAATTTATACTCTTGCAATTCATTACTGGTGAGAGCAGAATTTTCTGGTAGTAGATTACAGGTAATACCATAAAACAGGAGGACTGGCATGTTACTACCGATTTGTTAGTGTGCTAATTGCTTTTCATTCCTGTTAGTTATGGGTTCTGTTCATATAAAGCATTAGCCATAATCCCCTTGACAACTGAATGCCTTCAAAGAAAATGGAGTTAGTACAGAAAACCATTTCTTCTTGGTTGTGGTTGAGTTATTGAAACAGAAATTTCACCTAAAATGATCCCAGCTATGTGTAACGGTCATCGACCAGCCATCCATTCAGCTTCTAACCACTTACTCAGTACAGGGCGGTGGGGGGCCTCGAACCTGTTCCAGGGAGCACATTATATAAGATGGCGGAACACGCCAAATGGGATGCCAGCCCAACATAGGGTGTGTGCACACGCACACACACACGCACACACACACACACACACACACACACACACACACACACACACACACACACACACACACACACACACACACACACACAAGTGCATATGTGTGTACACTACTGGCACCTTAGGGACACCAATTTGCCTAACAGCATATTTTAGGACTTTTGGAAGAAATCCACAAAACTAGGGAGAACGTGCATTTGGCCCAAAATCAATGGCTAATAAGCGAAATGGAATTTTCTCCATCATCAAATGGCTTCACATACATTCAGATTGATTTACATCCACCCAGAATGGAGTTTTTTTTTTTCTGAGGAAGAAAAAAAATAACAAACAGCCAATGTGTAATAACTTAAATAATCATCTCCTGACTCCTCTCACTTTGTCTGTGTCCTTGATGATGCTCAGGGCTATATAACAGGGTATTTCTCTCATAACTGACTGTAGATTACAAACTCTACCACCCAATGAAACAACTACTGGTAATTTCAAGATTATAAATGATAAATGGGACAATAAGAATGTCTTGTTTTCCTATCACAATCAACTTTTCTTAATGCGTTTTTTCAATACATTGGCTACATTTCATTTCATTACACATTAAAAAAAAAATGTTAAATCAGATTTTCAGCACCAACTATGCCCAAATAAATTCCATTGTGAAATTTTCAGGTAGCACAATGCACATTTCTGAGTGAACCAAGATAAACAGCTTTGGAACCAAGTGTACAAATCAGACAGAACTTAGGGGCTTCCAGGAATATGACACCAAAGTCATTAGGGTGTCCTAACATGGCCAAAATGCTTTGCTTGTCACATATCTTGCAAAGGAACAGTACCATTTTGCCTACATGTATGTAACATTTGTATTACGTTTCTAAAGGAGCATTAGGTCGCACAGCCTTCACTTATAACCTGAGAATACCCAGCCATATCTCAGAACTGACCTTGTTGGAAAACCTTAAACCATGGAACTTAACCTGAAGCAAAAAATACAATTGTGTAAATTGGTAAAAACTGTAGGTGAAAGCCTGAAATGCTAAATGTAATAAGTGAACCATGCAAGTGATAATTCAGTATAATGGGAAACAGAACCCTTTAGAATGTTTCTTTACTTTTACCTCTGGTCAAACTGAAACTGTGGCTACAAAACTGCATTTCGACTACTGGGTGTATTGTTGCTTATTAATACTAGCAACTAAATGTAATAAAAATAGTATTTACAGTAAATCCTTCATCAATAGCAAGTGATAAAATATTACGCTATTTTAAATATAAATACAGCAGAGAGCAATAATAATAATTAAACTAATAATAGAATTGCACTGCAAAAAATAATAGTAATAAAAATGTACTTAGAAGCCAATGCTTATAAACATGAGCAAAATTTAAAATGGCATGGCATTTTCAATCCTGATACAACAAGACCTTGTCGGGATTGATGTCTGCCCTGTAGCTCTTGAAGTCTGTAGTTAATAGCAGAGGAAGAGTCTGGAAATTAGAATCCACTTCTCGCTAAAAGCACCAGCCATGAATTGAGGGCATTAGAGGGAAAAGAGAGAGGAAAAAAAGGTTCATGTCATTCCTATAGGTAGTGAGACACAGAGAGAAGAGAGTAGCCAATCTGTACTGTGTAATGGATATGTCAAGAGTCGCTAAATCATAGGTGTCCAGGGCAGGGAGACCAGGAAGCCAAACACAAAGTCATCTCTAGCATAGAACGGACGAGAGAGAGAGAGAGAGAGTGAGAGAAAGAGAGAAAGAAAGACAGACAGACAGACAGACGGAAAAACTCTGAAAATGACTGCAAGTAGTCAAGAAGCAGAAGCAATGGATTCATAATGACTGCCTTTGCACAAAATGCTGCAAGAATATTAACTGTTTATTTTCTTGGAACCAATTACTTATTTTGACTACGACTAGCCAAGCGTCTTCCCCGTGTGCATTATGGTAATGAAGCAGTGGTACTTTGCTTAACAATAACACGCTGACTTTGAATCCTCTTACTTAAGGTTTGATTGCTTCTTGACGGTGGTTTTAAATGAATTGTGCTGAGGAGTGATAAAGAGCTTATTGTCAGGAATAAAAGCCCAGAGCAATGAAGAAAAGCGACACATGGAGTGTCCAGACGATACAGGCTATTACAGTGAGGGAATGGTGTCCTTGGCTGCCAGGACGGCTTAGAGTTTTATTTCATCTTGTTTTTCTGCCTGCTGACTATGAGGCGTGACTCTGGCAGCGGGAGAAGGGGGCAAGCATTTAAAAACCATTTTAGACCTCATTTTCGTGTTTCTCTGTGCACCCGCTTTTGACACGAGCGACAGAGGAGGGGGGGAAAGCAGTTTTCGTGCGCCACCCCTCGTCATGGTCCCAGCTCGGTTTGAGAAAGAGCCCACCCCGACATTCTCGGCGAAGCTTAGCACACGGGTGCTGCAGAAATACCTGGGAATTCCACAAATGGTTGTTTATTGGGCTGCCCATGAGCAGTTTTGTTTCAGCAGTAACAGCTCCCCAGTGAGTCCAAATGAAGGCCATCCATTCCCAGTCAACTGTCTCAATGATAACTTGGACGGTTGGGTGAAAGACTTCATTTAGAGATGATCTGTACTATATCATGGTCAGTAGCACTACCTGAGTTTGCTTGAACCTGCGGAGAAAAGCCCAGATGAACCAGTCTTTGATATGGTAAGCAAACGCTGCAACATGAATTCATGCATGATCTGTCTGTGTTGATTACAGCGATGTCACAGTGGTTTAGCCTGCCTTCACTTTTTTCTGTGCAATAGGGAGGGAAATGGATTACACACACACATCAGAAAGACTGAACAATCGGTGAATGGTAATATTCCCGCAAATTAAAAATAATAACCCTAAAAATCCAGGCAAGATACACATAAGGTGGCACAAAAAGACATAGTTGTTTAAGGTTACTATGTATTCTAGTTTATGTGGATTTTATTTAACTGGCTACCCAGTACACTTTGCATCCAAAGCAACTTACACATAGTTTTACACACTGACTCACTTCAGGTCAAGTGACTCATGACTGAAGTCGTCGTTTTTATCCTGGAGTATGAACCTTCAACAAGTTCCTTAACCTTCACAATGTCTTCTAACTATAAATATCAGTGGCTTCTATGCTTGTACATAAAACTATAACTGCATAAGGGCAAAACGATTGAATCTGACTAGTGCTGGCAAATTTGATGTAATTTTGCGAGTACAGATTAGAGACATACAGTCATAAGACATGAAGTAAGAGGTGGAGCTTGTGGCTGTTGTTGGACGAGCAGAAATGTCTTTCACGGTCGTTCTTTACCTTGGTCCCAAGGATGACCTTCTTTGACCATCCCCTTCTACTGGCAACTTTATTTAATGACTTAAGTCTGGTCATGGAGGTATGAGGTTCCACGTTAGCCTGGGAGTGACAGAGGAAAGCTTTCATAAAACATGGCCGACAAATGGTGCCTAACACACAAGAGGCTCCGCGGACCTATTTATTCTTTCCTGGCTGACTTCCAGAGTGAACCGGCCTCCTTAATTCATGGCTAATTTCTGTCTGAGGTATCTGGAGACTTCTTTTGCTCTCTCTGTCTTTTTGGGCAGGACTCACCCGCATAACCCTAATGGATTCGTTTGGGGGCCACAGCACGGAGACATTGATTGGCCAGCTGCAGAGGCTCCTCTGGCGGGAGCTTGACATGGGCAGCAAATGAGATGTGACCTCCAGCAAACAGGCCGGCACCAGCCCACCCCACATAATCCATTAGCTCAGAGCCTCTCCCAATCCTATTTCATTAATGAAGCCATTTCAAAAATAGACTGCAATTACCAGTCTCAACCACTGGAAAAATGAGAAAATATGTAGCTAAAACATACAAGAATATAATATGTGAATCACACAAAAGTACACTGTTAAAATATTTGGAGCTAGGTGCACATTTTTCTATGTTCCATCTGTAAAATGAGCACAGGAAGACATACAAAAATCACAATTCCCCAGCTTTCCCAAGTCTTATGATGAGTTGGCACCAAGATGCATTATGGAAAAAAAGGCCTTTTATGGACGCCTTCAACATTTGTAAATAGAAGTTGAGTGAGCTATTACTTTAAAATTTGCCAAAGTCAATTAAAACAAAACCTTAATAAGTAGGCAGATGCTTTCATTATACCACTCATTTTTCAGTGGTATTTATTTATTTAATTACAATTAATTATTTATAATGCATTACACAGTGGTATGCAAATTAACCGTTGAATTTTAATGAGATTGTAATCACTCTACAAAGACTTAGCACCCGTTGCTGTGAGCTTGTTATTTGCCCCTTAATAATCAGTCAGTACGGGATGTTGGTAATATGTATATATACTATATGTGAAAAAGTATTGGGACACTTGCCTGTCCAGTATCTCATTCCAAATCCAAGGGTATAAATAAGAAGTTGGTCCTCCTTTGCCTCCACTCTTTTTTATGAAAGGCTTTACACTAGATATTTGAATATAATTGGTGGGATTTGCTGCCATTTAGCCATAACAGCATCAGTGAGGTTCGATATTGATATTGGGTCATTGGGTCCCTTTCTGCATGACAACTGAACTCTTGTTGTTTATAGAAGCGTCCACATCACAGTCACTTCGCTTGCAGTTAACCAAGGCAGAAATTTGATACTGACTTGCTGGGAAGGTGGCATCTTATGATGGTGCCACATTGAAAATCACTAATCTCTTCAGTATGACCCATTCTGCCACCAGTGTTTGTTGCGTTTAATTGTACAGCTGTCTCAGCAATGAGTATGCCATTATTACCCAAGTCCAAAAGTACGTGTACCACCTATTAACTAATGTCCCAATACTTTTGTCCATATAGTGCGTATCATGAGAACGAATTATAATGCGTGTGCACACAATACGTAAAACATTTCCACAATTTAGCTAAACCACGTGCACGATTTAGCTGGCGCATGCACATGCAAGAATCTTTGTTCCTCTAACGTTAGATGCCACGCTCCTTTTTACAGAAAGCCTGTGACATGGACAGAGTTGAACTGATTCGGTGTTGTCTTGCATTGGGAATGAGTTATGATGCCATCGTAGAGTCTTTAGACCTACAGGGGCGTCATTGTGAGCAAGCGGCACCTGAAAAGGGTTCTCGTTGTTAATAGGCTATATCGACGACGATACACTAATATAGAAGAAGTAATGGAATTTACTGGTGGATGTACACAGTGTGCGTGGAAAGAATTACGCGTGTTTAAAACACGTACAGGCAGAGCCTGCCATTTTTGCCCCATCGTCCTACAGTACCCTCTCTGCTTGCCCGTTTTTCCCGGCACACCCTCCCTCCCGCTTTCACTCCTCTCGGCACTGAATACTGGGTCCCCTTTTTTGTCTTTCAGCACCTGCACGGCACTGAATTATAAGTATAAACAGTATAAATTATGAATAAAATAAGGAAATTACATGGCCATTGGGTGAATGTTTTAGGCATATATGCTGTATGTATATTTTGTATTACTAAATCGTGGAAACGTTTTATCCATATTTTGCGCACTTGGTGAGAATGTTTTATGTCTTTCGTGTGCACGATTTAACTAAATCATGTGCACAAATTGTAATTCGTTTCCACAATATATTTTTTTCTACCAATGTCCCCTCCCGGGCTGCATAGTTTGCAAAAGCATAATATGGAATATTTTAGCGTAACAATTGTTCTAGATTATCTCAACAGCAGGTTATATAACCAATTTATGTCAGTGGCAAAATTCAGGGTTTGACCTGGTAAGCAGATATTCTGTACTGATGAATGAAACACAGATGCTTCTGATTAAATTGCTTAGATTCTCAGGTGATTTACTTTACTGGCTGTTTCACATGATAACCATTCATGCTGCTAGATAGTCTATATGGTAAGGGTTGGTATCTGGAACAAAGGGTTTAACAAGCTGGTTCCACCTGGGACTAAATCCAGACACTGTCTGAGCAGAAGCCCAGATTCTTAACCACTATGCCACCTGCTGCCACTTATGGATATTGCCAGTCCTCCGCTGACTCCCAAAGAACTGATAAAAACACCCAGGCTGGGGCTTGAGGCCTGTGAACTGCATGGCATTTGGTAATGACTTTTTTTTTGTGCAAACCCCAAAGACATTGTTAAGATTTACATTTTCAAATATACGCTGACCTTTCTCTCCATCCTCTCCTGCGCTCTTTCTTGTCGTCAGCCTGTAATTGAATCAATATATTTCCTGATCAGCCCCGAGATTGAATAAGGTCACAGGAAGCCATGTGTGGACATTAAAAATCATTTTTCTTCTCAAATTGAGGAGAGGTGGTATAGACTATTCAGGTTCAAAATGAAAATCTATTAGAGTCTATTAGACTTTTATAATTATACAGACATTCCAATATTACAATGGGAAATGAGACCCTAATAAAAAGCTCTGGGGAGCATTAGAAAGAAATGACCTATTGCTATTTTTCTTCTTTGAATCCTTATCAAATTGATGAAGAGAACTTGGTGACTTTCCAGACCCTGATAAGTGACCTTTTTCATAAAAAATACAGTAGTCTTTCTCTGCCAGGTCTTCCTTCTTCAGTTTAACAGTTTAACAGCTTTTTTCTCCAACTTTCCGCATAGAAAGTGCCCAGAAATGACAAACTTCCCCCAGCTCTGAAAGCATGTCAACTGTAAATAAAGCCCCTTAAAAGTGATAAATAATATTTTGAGCTGCACGAGAAAAAAAAGGCTTTCAATACTTTTTTTGACATGGAATGGACTAACAGGTCTTTTGAAGTAAAGGGAAGTATTGAAATGTGCTACGGCGTATTGAAATTTCTACACAAAACAGATACCCTCTATCCCAATTGCCATAGGTGCTTATTGGAAATTAAATGAGTTTGTTACCAAATTTGATTGACTGATGAAGCTGATCATTTGCAGAAAGTGAGCAGGATATGCAAAAAAAAACAAAAAACAGATCATCTGTCAGCTTTGCTTGCCCAGTTGGGGAAAAAGCCTGTCATGCAAGACGTTGAAGGAATACTGTAATGTGATGAAAGTGCATTATACTGAAATTCCTTCACTTTCCGTGAAATCATCCTGTTCTTATACTGTAATACTGTAGCCTTGGACAACGATGTGTGTTGCATACAATGCGGGCAGCGTTTGCATGCCTCTGAACTCCAATGGGGATAGCAGATATGCTCAGCATCAAAGGGGGCAGCTTAAAAGCCAACAAAAACAGCTTTTATCACAGGTGCATCGCTGCCAATGTGGGACTGTAGTATGAGTCGTTCTGCTTTAACTTAGAATAAAGGGAGAAATATCAATGAAATGAATATTTAAACCATATAACCCACCTCACAAACCTTTTTTTTATTATTTGGGACCACAACAGCTGAGTACAACATTTATGGAACACATAAGCAGTGGGTAGCAGCAATCTGCACGGATTAACGTTTTCTTGGCAGTTCAATAGGTGAACCCATGGTTATCACCTAATTGAGGGGTTCAAAAGTCCTCCCAGAAAACCTGGAAGGAGGGCGTACCACTGCCTTACGAAAATCAGCCGGCAAATTAGAGCTCTCAGCTGCACCCCGGGGTAAGATAAAAGCAGCGGGGAGCTCCTCATCCCGTCAGGACTGCTGAGACGAAGAGGAAGGCTATGGCTCTGCACGGGGACTCACTTCAAAAGGGGCTGATGGGCTTCCCAGGAGGTGCTGTGGCTCAGCTTTAGGAAGGCGTGCTACGGCGTACGGCGTGCCACAGATGCAGTGTCTACGGCAGCCGCAGCTCTGATGCCGGGCGCTTTGGCTGCTTGATGAGAAGGACCCGCGTCTCGTGCATTGATGTGACCGCCCGACCTCATCCAGAGTCACTTCCTCTGCTTCTATCCTGTGTTAATCCATGTCATTCCATCTGTGCAACTGTACGCCAGTGAGATTTAGGTGTGGAGCCTCGCTTAGGATCACAGAGGCTCCTGGCTAATCAGTGCCACCTGACCACTATCCTACAGCCTATAAAAACTTATCCAAATGCCATTATTTATCAACCCTAGCCCATAGCAAACAGCTGGTTCCCTCTTCATACTGACAGCAATGCCTGCTTTGCATATGCCTTGGACCGGCCTAGTGACTCAGGACATAGTCTAGTCCCCAGCCTGCTGGTGAGATTTACATTCCTGTGGCCCAATTTGGGCCATGAATAGGCAGATAAAGTGGCAGACCCAGGGGGCACAGGTCAGCATTTCCCAGCCCTGATGGGCATCTTTTTGGACTCCGAGTCTCACCCTCGTCAGTCACGGCCTGTCGGTGACAGAAGCCTGTGGTCCTGCAGCATCCCCGCTCTGGGGAGGACAAATGCTGAGCTGGTGGGAGGCTTGTGGCTGGTGGCCTTTTCAGTTATCAGCTCCCTTCACACCTAATGAAATGGTGCTTAGCGCTGCAGCTTATTAAATCCTTCAAACTGCTGTGCAGAGAGGCACAAGTACTGGAGCTAGTACCCTATTATTGCAGCTTAATTAAAAGCAAACAAAATTACCAAACCAGCAGCTCCACACACAAATAAGTAAAACACAAGTGCAACTAAAACTGCAAATTATTTAATGCTGGTTGTTGACTATGTTATTTTTTTCTGAGTTTTCCCACCCAGTGCAACTTATGAAGTCTGCAGTTATATTCGGTAGCATGTCCTGGTATTATGGCCAGTGTATGTGACTGAACAAGGCCACACATTAACATAAAAAGTAACACAGCAGTCAGAGGAAGTCAGTAAAACTGAAAGAAAATGTTTGAAATAAAACAACAACAGACATCTAACAAAATGGTCCCTGGAAACCTTGTGGTAATTTTTGGTTTGTCATTTGAAAATAAATTTTTTTGACCTTCAAAGAAAACAAAAAAAAAACCCAACAAATTCTATCAAAAATAACTCAGTACTCAGTAAGAGATCATTTTAATTTTCTTCATTCCACTTAATTACAATGGATTTTGATAGATAAATGTGTTCTTTTGGGTGCAAATTGCCCTGTAAAATGTTTGCCATTATCCAGTGTTTCCCTAGCTAAGGCCATCCTTTAACTATCAGCTCAGTCAAAGCAGCTCATTAAGTGTGTTTATAACAGTGTCCACAGAAAGCTATCCATCTTTCAGCTTTGTAATTAATCTTTCTCGGATGAACAGGGGTTCAGGAATGCTCAAGTTGTCGGCATGCTGGGTTCGTCAGTTTCTTCTAGCCAAAACACAGTGGATACTGAGCAACTTAACCTTTATTGGCTTATATGCTTGTATGGATAACATTTGCTGTTGGACATTCATCAGCTGCGGAAGAAAAGTTGTGAAAGACACTGAATCATCTGCACAGAGTGCCTCGAATAGTTACAAGGACACCATCATGTTGTGTCTTTGGAAGAAGAGAGGATACTAGTGGTTGTGGGTGGTATCGTGGCCAAAGAACTGAGCAGGAAGATCTAGTTACAAAGGGTGAACCACTGTTGGCAAAGCACACAAACCATATTGATTCAGTACATCTTAGCTCACACCGGAGAAGAGAGCATGGCCAATAAATAATGATAAATAATGATTTGTATAATCACAAGGGAAACAAAGTGAAACAGCATACTAAAGTTGTTTTTCGGCAGGTGTTATCACAGCTGCTAAACGAGTGGCCATTGAATTCACGTGTACTGCTGTCATCTTCTACTTTTTCACTAACTTTGTTTGGTTAAGCCTGGCTGCTCCTGGGCTCCTCACACTATACACTTTGGTCCTTCCTTTTGAGGTGACCCCTGCCTTGCCTGCTTCCGAGTGGGCTTCATTAAATGCCTCTTCAGCTCATTTCACGTCCCCCTTGCCCCCCCAACCTGCCCCCTCCAGCTCTCCCTCCACTAAGTGGGAAGAATTTTCCAAAAGCCAGACTTCCCATGAGCAATTCTCTGTGGACAAGGTGACCCTAAGTTTGGCTAGGGAAAGAGCCTGAAAATAATGGTGAATGGATCCATGTGTATGAGTGTGCTTGGTCTTGGGGGTGGGTGGCTTGGAGAATGGGTTCTGGGGCTGTGGAAGTGTACGCATAAGTCAGCAATTTTACCAGAGCAAATATGAATATTCATGCTCATTTATATTTCAGGGCATTTCCATTCCCAGCAGGGGCTTGGGTTGAGACCCATTTCCGGCGCTGATTTGGGAGTGACAGCCCTCGCTCCCGGGCCCTGACAGAGGTCCTGAGAGGAGGGAGATCGCACCCGTCCCCAGCTGTCCAAAAACACTCATTAACACAGGCAAATATCCAATAGAATCTGTGTGAGAATTTTTAATCACACAAAGGCTCTGCTAATTAGGCAACTGATGGGGTATGGAGAGCACAAGGACGAATTCTTTAAACAAAGGACTGGAAACTTTGGGAGCTTTAATTACTCGGGCAAAGAGTTCATTCCAGAACTGGAGAGCACATTATTCCACTAATGAGACCAAGTGGCAGCACGTATTAGCAAGAAATAATGTGGAAAGTTCAATTATATTGTGCTTTTGGAGCCTTTAGCTTGCCTTCCCTGTTCCTTCCCCACACACGTATGACAAAGTCGGGGCTACCGGAGAACAGGGTAGGGGAAACTCATAATAGCCAGCTCCAGGAGCCCACTCTTCACGTGTAGCTTGGCAGGCTTGATCGTCTTAATTGCCCATTAGACTGTTCTCCTGTTTGAAAATGAATATCATTATGGCCCCCCGGTTTGGCCCCTGCAGGAAGACACCGCACCACAGCTCCACCATTCAGTACTGCGTGTCGGGAATCCGGAGAGCTCAGTGGCCTCCGCTCATTCGCAGGAACCACATGCCAGAAAGTCAGAGCCCAAGACTGGAAGCTGATTTAATTGCTCATCGCTTGTTACAGAAAGTCATTATTTTACAGCAGCTGCCCAAGTCCGACCCCCAGCCCCCCATATCGGGCACCACTGAAACTCACTTTCATGGGTTTGTAAAATTATGTGTATATATACAGACACACATTGAAGTTACCTGTTATGAGACACACAGAGAAACATATCACTCAGGCTTTCTTAAATGAAATCTGGCCCATAAAAATAGGGAAAGTTATAAAATAAAAATCAAAGTGTGCTGAAAAAGTTATTAGAGAAAAAAAAGGGGGTGCTCATAAGATCCCTTAATAATCCAGTCATAAAGTTGGTGTCATGTTTTTTAAAAATTCTTGAACTCCAAATGATAGCTTTATAAATAACCCACTAATTTATTAGTAAAAAAACCCGGAGACGTAACTTTGCTGCTTAATCAAGCTACTGACACCCGAGCACTGCTTATTCAGTTAGAGCGTGGTATCTAAATTTATATTAGCGACAAAGGACACATCGGAGTGAGGTGGAGAAGATAATGTTTAAATGACAATCTGCCGAGTGCTACATCTCAACGATGGGTTTGCGACAGTGTTTAGGGGGAGCTGGGCTTCGTGGCTAATGCAATTAGTCACAATCCTAGGGCCCAGGTGCAGTCAAGTGTTTCACGCAATGTTTGCAGTAAATAATAAGGAATTACAATCAAATAATGCTCAGCTTAAAGGGTAATTTATGCATCTACCAACCGCGTAAAAGATTGCCTTTTTAACTTCTAATGCAATTCCACATTAGAAGGTGCCAACACACCAATTATATCGTGCAGTGAGCAAATTCTCCGTGAAATAAAATGCTAATGAAAATGGAGGGCAGCGGATGTGTTTTGTGCATCTAGTTATGTCAATGTAGAGGCAGGAAGTGGCTGAGCACTGTACCATGTTGGATCAGCATTTCATACTAACACCCTGGACCCTGGCGTATTTCAACCCTCTATCATAGACCAGGTTCCAGTTAGCAATTAGTCGTATTACTCCAGGCCATGTTCCAGTCAGTATTTAGTCGTACTACTCCAGGCCATGTTCCAGTCAGTATTTAGTCGTACTAGTCTGGACCATGTTCCAATCAGCATTTAGTCTTACTACTCCAGATACTACTGCCAGCATCTTTTATGTTAGTCTAGGTTAAATGAGGGAAATTTTCCTTTCCACTGCCGCCTTTGGCTCTCTGGGGACGTTGAGCCCGAAACAATATAAAGTGCTCTGTGACAATGCTCCTTGTTAAAGGCGCTATAAAAATAAAATTGAATTGAATTGAACTGAAATACATTTCAGTTGCGTTCATCATCTTTTGTTGGAGTCTAATCAGCAGCTGGACAGAACTCCATCACCCAAGTCTTTCCAAAACAAAAACCCTGCTGAGAATAACCTGACCAGCGATGACCAGCAAGTTAGGAGATTGCTATCGATTTTCCTCCCTTGACACGATGTAATTCTTACGTTTGTAACATCTCACGCCTTGCACTCGTTGTATTTACACATCCTGCAATCGATAGAGGTTGCCACTTAGCCACGTGATCCAGTTTTATTAAAACACATATTTTCCTATCAAGTATTTCTTTTTGGACATAGAGTACACAATTTCTTGTTTAATTTTGGGTTAAAATGATTGACAAGTGCAATTGTGCACAGGAAGTGAGATCGGTGTCTGTGTCGTAGTAAAATCTGGAATTTTGAAAAGCTGAGAACTCTCATAAGTGTTTCTGACATATCGACCTTGTCATTTAGAAAAAATAATCGCTGCTTCTTGGAAGGGGATCATTCATCCATTTGTTTTTCTTCCTCACTTTGGTAAAACTCTTTCAGGGAATAGGAATGAACTGGATCTTCTTACAAGATGTTCTGCAGCTGATAAATGTCCACAATTTCGAATTGTTATTTTAACAATAAGGTAGACAAGAACCTCAAACATCTCAGTGAAGTTGTGTTTCATTAAAATGGTACAGCATGAAAGCTAAGTCTGGCATGACAGCACAGTAAATTCTTAAATTATATGAATGTCTTATATAAAACAGTGTAGACATTTTAATTATATCTAGTAATAAAACAGGAAAGCTTTTTTAAAAAACTCCAAAATTTCCTTAATTCAGCAATTCATTATTTATGGCACCAAGAGCCCTGTATGTGCTAGTCTCTAAGACATTCAAATGGCTCAACATGGCGTGTTGTTGAGCTCTGAGATTCCTTCTCAGCTTGGTGCTGATGCGTTGCTTTCCTGATGAAGGGCAGTGAATTAAAAGGCCTTGATTGATAAAGCCATTGAAGGCAAATCTGTTCCTGCTAATTGTCTTTCAAACGCCCTCATTAATCAAAGCGGTGCAAGGCTGTGTGACGGCCGGCCCTGCCGAACATCCCCGCTGTGGCTTTTCCTCTGGCCCGCTCGCCTCACACACCTACCCCCTCCTACTTCTTCCTTTCCGCTCATCGCACAGTCGCGAGTCCACAGCCTTTTCACAGAGGTGTGTTCTGTGGAACGGATTAAGATGGACGCCAGCTCATTGTCCCATTTGGAGCTGCTCGCCGATCCTTTACTTGATGGAGGAGAGCCGTGGGTAGCCTGCTGTGGCGGGTGCTCTCATTACGGCACTTTCTCAGTCACAGTTATGTGTTGCATCACAAAAGGCTGGTTGGTCTCTTACCCCCTTACGCGGCCTATACATACTACACACATTCTCAGTCACACGGTATTTACTTCACTCAGACACTAGGTGAGTGAGCAGATATCACATGGGTGATTGGAAATTCAATGCTTGAATACCGGCTTTTAGGAAACAATATATCGGATGAACTGGACTTCAGTTTAAGAATAAGGTAATCTGCTATTACTTTGATGGATCTCACAAAGTTGTTTTATATAATTTTAACATGTTTTGTATTGCAAGGCACTCTGGTTCTCTAATTCCCTGAAGGCCTTTAAAACACCCACTATCATTAATTGATAATAATACATCTTAATCCCCAGGCAGATAGTAAAACCAATTAGTCCTTATTGTGCATTCACAATGAACCGTGTGTGTCAGGCTTATTCCTTGTCAGGCTTCAGCAAATATAAATCAGGAGATATTTAATGCCACCTTGACCTATTCATAGATGTTTACCTTCCAGGACATGAGGCTTGGTTTCACAGCATTTGTGTTTGCAAGGTGTGTGTGTGTGTGTGTGTGTGTGTGTGTGTGTGTGTGTGTGTGTGTGTACACATATCCTGGTACAATGATGATTCTGTGGATACACTGGTGTCCTTGGTCATACCGGTAGTTCTGTGTTTGTTAAGGTGTCTTGGTTTGTACTGAAACTTCTATGCAGGTATGCTGGCTTGCTGTAGCTGTTCTGTGTTTGTTTGGGTGTTTTGGGTCATTGTAGTGGTTTTGTGTTTCCTTGGGTGCCCTGGTCCATTTTGATGGTTCTGTCTTTCTGCAGGTGTTTTGGTTTGTTGTAGTGATTTTATCTTTGTACAAGCGTTGTGGTCCATTGTCAACACCGCATTCCTGTATATGTAGAGGTGACCCAGCTGATCATGTAATCCTGGCTGACGTGTTCCACCGGCATGGATGAAAGCGGAAAGAATATGACACCCCCAAAATGACCTTGTCGGGCAACTTCAATGGCTCTTTTGTTGCGTTTGTAATATGAAGAACAGACATCCTAGGCAGTCGGTTCTTTGTGTTACGACTCGAAGAAAGCAGCAGTCCACATACTTGTCAAACAGTTTCTGGAGTCTAATCATAGAAAAGTATGTTCTGACAAAGGGCATTACTTGTAATTGTGTTTTTTCCTTAGAGGGGAAGTTAAAGATGATGTTAAAATGCACAGACGAGCATCACAGTTTGCCGGATAATCTGGCTTGTGAGGGGCCATCTGATTTTGGGAGAGGATTTAACCTTTTAAACGCATCAACTGCATTCTGACAAATGGCAGAAGTTGTTTGACGGTCGTATATCTACATTGCCGGTGCTATAAATATACTGCGAAGTATCGATCACTTTCCTTAGCCTTGTTCACTGAACACATGTTCAATGAGAAGAAGGGGTCTGGGCTTAGAAACGTGAAAAAAAAGGATCTTTTTTGTGCCGTAAATGCCCCGACTGTGAAGGAGAGCAGTTTAAGATTGAGCAAACTGTGGATTTTAGTGCTAATGCAGCTAAAAAGCCCAAGGAGCGGAAGACAGAGTGTTCTGTCCGCATCCGGGGAAGGGGGTGAAAAACTACAGTGCTTACAGTGTAATCACGGCCACTGTCAGCTGCTCTGCCTCGAGTAGGCTCCACGGGCAGAGACGTATGGAGATGAACTGCCATCTCCTGAAGCCTGCCTACACCTGGGAGTCTATTAACACGCAGCTGACAGCAGCCAAGCCGAGGCACACAGATCACAAAGTCACAGTGTCTCCAATGAGGCGCTGGGAGACCATCGCTCGAACTCCCTTTCCTGAGGCACAGTTAGACCCCCCCATCAGTGTCCACGGAGATAAGTCACCATGGCGTTGGCACCCGACTTGCGTTTTTTACAGCCCACCTGTGACTAAGTGCACTTGCTGAAGTTAGGAAAGTCTGACAGTGAGATATCGTAAAATAAATAAAACAACAATGAGATACCACAGAAAGCAATACAAGAAATTCCTATCTTATATTTTTTTTAGTAATTATGTTTACTGATGGTCACACCCTTGTGACCCTGTAATGGATACGGGGAGAAATGATGGATGGATGGATGGATGGATGGATGGATGGACGCAACACAACCTTAAAGACTGGTTGATACTGATGCAGACGCAATAGTTTTTAGTTGAGACTTTTTTGTGTATTGAGTTCTATTGAGATGTTTGGCCTGTTCTGGCTACCGTATTTCTACCTTTTTTGAATTGTGGTTGAGCGGCTGTATCATATTGAAAAGTCATCTGGAGTAGGGCAAGTAGAGGAAATGGAGCCTAAATTTTCATCTGTGAACAATACAGTGTTTGTTTCTTCTGTTAATTAGAGTACGTCTCACAATTTTAAGCAATTCCATATACCATATTTAATATAGCTGTATAAATTAAAAATGCTCAAACTGTGAAACAAATACTCTAACCCCTAAAGAATTTTTTTTTCCAATAACCAATCCAGTGTTATTATTAGTAATCCCTAAAAATAATAATAGTAATAGCAACATGCATGTTGTGTTTGATACATTTACTGTTTTCATTAATACATCAAGAATTCTACTAGTTTTTATGGTTAATTTTTATATCCAGACCACTTTAAAAATACAAATCAAACAGATTAAAAAAATTATAAAGTAGCTAAAATGATGTCTGTCCAAAAATAGTGACTGCATTTTAAATTTGACCTAAATGTAGCAGGAGGTGCTAAATCCCTGCGGTTTTGCTTTAATTTTTTAATTTTTTTTTTTATTTGGATTACTTTTAAAATGCAAATCAAACTGCTAAAGATGAAAAATCACAGTGCAAAAGCGGTGTGGAAATCGTATCTGAAAGAAAATAATGACTGCTTTCTGAAACGACCTTAATGTCCATAAAGAAAAAGAACAACTTTTGCAAGTAGGAAAGTATGCTTAAAAATTGGGTTAAATTTAAGCATACTTTTCAAGTTAAAAAAGTAAAATAAAAAATAAATCCCCGGTATCCTAACCAGGATTGGTGGTTAGACGATGCTAGTCAATTTACACACAATATACTTAGGTTTAGACGGGTTCTGTGTTTAAAAAACTTTACTTATCGATGTTCTCTACATGTGGAATGTGGTTGTGTTTGGAAAGACAGATCTCCCATCGATCTGTCTTCTATAAGTGCTTTTCTCATCCTGTGTCAGAGTCGAGTCCAGAAAACAGGAGGCAGGGGACACATACAGCTCGGAGGAGACATGAGTCCGTCACAAGGTACACACGTGCAGAGTAAGGGCAATTCCGGGACACCTTTTCACTTAGCCCCAGTGGAGGAAAGCAAACGATCTACATGAAGAGCATCAAACATCCACAGTGATAGAGCCTGGGGCCCGAATGTCACTGCACTGCTGTGTCACCATGTTGCCTGGAAGGACATCAGGAGAGAGAAAATTATGTACATTAGCCAGCCATGAAATGTACAATGTACGTTAAGGTTCAGCGTGCAAGAACAGCAGCGATCATATAGGACATTTTCCTGAAGCTTAGAGTTGAGTGCACGCTAATGTGAATGACCGTCAAAGGTCTAATTTATTTTCCAAGCATTAAAGACAGGTCTAGATTTCTGATTACAAGACATTGTCATATGGGAGCTGGCTGGACAGCAGGAAGGGTACACCTTATCTTCAATAAGCTAGGAGTACACAAGGGTCTGCAGTGGAAGAAGAAGCCTCAGCTGAGCCTGAGCTAAGGGGTACAAAGAAGTCAAAATGTGGCTTCAGATGATGTCAATCACAACAGGAGTAGCAGGGCTGTACTTCCCTTTTGTTAATGCTGAAAGAAGAAGCCCATTAGAATATCCTTTATTGGAGGGAATATTCGTGGAATGGGGGGGGGGGGGTGTTGTTTCTCAAAAGAGCCAGTTTTGCAGAATCTGAAATGAATCGCATGCTGTAATTGGCTCTCCCTCTTCATCTCCCTTAGTTATGTTTACTCAGTTATTATTACAATTACTGCTATTTTGTCGCTTAACAAGTGGTGCTTTTATCCACAGCAAATCACAATCTAACCATTTTATACGGATGGATATTTCATGAGGCAATTCAGGTTAAGTATCTTGCTCAAGGATGAGCTGTGAGCCATGGCTCTACTTTTAATCAAGAATGTTTTTATATCTCTCTTAGCTCACTTTGGTCTCTTGGCACTGCAGATAGGTTGGCTGGATCAGGATCACACCAGGGTTGTCTGACTAGCTAACCCAACTTAACTCTTCGACTAACAGCACTACAAGTCTCACCCTTACCAGCCTCCAGCTGAGTCAGACTCTCCCTGAGAGGATCTACCTGATGCATGTGGGCTCAGCTATAATCTGTCCTGTCCTTCTGTCCTGTACTGTACTTCTCCTTACTGAGATATCACCAGCTCAATGAGGTTGGGGTGATGGATACATCATCTGGTACCGAGACCTTTAGAGCAGCACTGCCTGCAGGGTGTTGGGGGTTAACTAGCTCATATCTGACTGGACATACACTGCATTGCTAAAAGTATGTGGACACCCAAACCTCACACCCACATTCCATGCCATGAGAATTAATATGGAGTTAGTTCTATAACAACTTTTCTTGGAAAGCCTTCAACTAGATTTTAGCCCATGGCTGAGGGGATTTGCTTCCAGTGAGGTTGGACACTGATGTTGGATCATCAGTTCTGCCATTCAAAGTCATCCCAAAGATGTTTGATGGGGTAGAGATTAGGACTCTGGGTAAGCCAGTCAAGTTCTTCCACACTAAACTCAGAATACTGTATCTTTATGGACCTCGCTTTATGCGTGGGGCACAGTCATGCCAATACAGGAAAGGGCCTTCCTCAAATTGTTGCTTGAAGTGAACATTTCTCTAAAATGTCATTGTGTGCTGCAGCATTAAGATTTCTCTTAATAGAAACTGATGAGCCAAGCTCAAATCACTAATTAGAAGGGGTGTCCATATACTTTCAGTCATGTAGTGTATTTTCAGAGCACAATTTAAAAAAAGCCTTTTTATGTTTATATTCTATGAAATAAAATGTTATACAGTTTCATAAAATCACATTTCTGTTATGTACTATAAATAATTATAATTGTCATCAGTTAAGGTGAATAATATAATCGTCTTTGGCATAACCATCCATAACAGTATTCAGTGGTAAGACCACTTTGTTTCATGTGTTGTGATGTAATACTGTTTTATTTCTCAATGCACAAGATAAATATTCTACACAAAGTAAGTGCTGGTATATTCAGCATGCCTATAAAACGTGAAAACAATGTCAATGTCTCGAAAGCCATCAGAAACATTTATGCTCTGTAAGAGGCTGACATATTTTTGCAATTTGTTGTTTAGGTAACCTCTAATATATGTCCTGTCTGAGGCATGTAGTTCTTACGACAGCTTTGTAAGTCACATTGATCACAGACTGTGCCCTGCCACTTTTGCAAGGCCGTCTTTTGGTACAGAAACAAACATTTAGGGAGGGTTTAAAATCAGTAATGTAATATCAGTAGAGATGAAGGTAGAGATTGCTTGCTGTCTAAAAATTGCTAACACAATGCCAGTAGAGATGAAGGTAAAGATCCCTTGCTGTCTAAAAATTCCAAGCAAAACACAAGTAGAGATGAAGGTAGAGAACGCTTGTTGTCTTATCTGGGCCATTTCCACGATTCCTTCCCCACGTTCCAGATTGGTAACACTGACAGCCTCTGACAGTGTATTAATGCAAGCCATTAATGAGCAAATCCTTGAGGTTAATCAGCATTTAACTTTGAACGCAATTCAGATTAAAATCTGAGTTACCCTATAATCATCGCCGTTGTCTACTATCTACTGGCTCTGTTGGCTTCCCAAAAGCTCCTGTCATAAAAAGAGATCATTTGAAACCCCTGACGCAAATCCATTTGATAGGCAGAACCTGTAATTTTTTGTTTTAAAAGTCACGCCAGGCTTCTCATTATGGAGCACTCAGAAATATCCAACAGCTTGAGACACAAAAGGCTCATATGTTTTTCTAGTTGCTTTTTAACTCTGACAGGCGACCGTGAGGAAGTAATTGCTCTTGAGCGAGAGTGACGATTAGGAGTCTGTTGTTAGACAACAGCCAAGGACTTCAGCAGCTCACGAATTAGCATCAGCATGTTATTACTATGGAGAAAACTCACTCTGCCCAGAAGTTTTAATGAGGTACTTTCCACAAATCCCTGGTAGCAACACACTTTTGTGAGGGGGGTATCTACCTGTTTTTAGGGGAGATTTACCTGTTGACTGGTATTATCAATCACAGCCAGCTGACTTACGGTGCACTTGTTTATACAATTAACCAGAACTAATAATAGTCATTACGTACAAAGATTCAAACACTTGGATTAAAACCAGCACCAATTCCATATAATAGAAAATATATTATACATATTTTTTATTAAGACAAATTTTATTTAATCAGGAGCCTTTTAAAGGAAATGTAGAGTACAGCACTACCCCAGTATAAATCATAATTGGGCTGATGTCCAGGCTGAAGTGCCTTGCCTTTAAATGGCGATGAGACTCAGGGCGTGCAGTAACGAAAGGGTGGAGTTCTCCAATCACAGGCCTGGGGTCCAAATCGTGCTGATGAATTCCATTTGATCTGATACGAGTAAAAAAAAAATTCTTTCATGGTCTTTTAGCTTCCAAATATAAACCAACCATGGTATAGAATTTTATTGAGGAACTGTCAAATAAATTTAGCTAATACAGATCCAAAGTGCATTCTGTCAGTAGTAATTGCCCACTTGCCAGCTGTTTGCAAGTCTCTTTCTGTTGCATCACACAGACAGGGATCTCAGCTTTAAATTAGCGGTTTGCATGCCAGTTACCCATGAAATATTTTTGACAGTGCAACTTTCCATAATGGGTTATCTTTCACTTAAACAACTGCACAGACAGACATGCCGGTAATACAGTATTAAAAACTTTTAAACCACTTAGGCACAGTGCCAGCGGAACATGCTCTTATTTTCCTGGTTATATATTTATTTATCCGTGACGAGTTCCTCGAGGTTATTAACGAGCACACAGACAACAGCTTCCTGCCAAGGAGGGGGCATGTGCTCTGCACATTCCCACCCTGTTAAAATGGAGTATCATCCCCCCACCCTGCATCGATTTTTTTGTAGGCTTTTAATTTGAAGCTCTCTCGAAGGCCGGGGCCTATCTTGCGAATGTGTCCTGTTAAGGCCCTGATCAGGTACAATTAAAAATGCATGAGGGCCGCGGACGCAGGGAAAATGCTCCCGCCTCCCCGGCAACGGTTGTTAGATAATAAGGATTGATAAAAGTTATGGGGCGCGGTGTTAAAAATGCTTCTATCGATTAGACAGCACCTCCGTAATGAAAGCGCGGGCCCTGGGGACTGGGGCCATGGATCATTTTGACAATGGGGCCTCAGATCATGGATGAGATGGAGCGGTGACAATTAATCCCTCAGAGCCCGTCCATAGCAAATAAAGCAGTTGCAGCTCATTATGGCCTGACCTTGCTAAGCAACTTCCCGGGCGTCAGTGACCTTCTGGGAACGCCGCCGAACTGCACTATGGCTGCATTTGGGGGAGAAATATCGTTTTCTGCTGAGTACAATTTTGAAAGAAAAAAATACAAGCTCTTCCCCTTTCTCTAGCAGCTGAGGGCAGGTGAAGTGGAGAGCACTGACCTCTACAAGACAGCCATTGTGATACTGACAAGGGCTTGTTATGATCTTGGTGTGGGCCTGCTGTTTCTTGTCCTCACTAAGTGGAGCACAGGTAAGTTCTCCAGCTGTAGCCTCAGTACTTGACGGTCCCCTGTGGATTGCTTAGCTTCCCATGAATCACCGGCTCTCTTACACATCTGGAGACAAAACTGGGAGGTGACTGCCCAGAGGCTAACCGATAAGCCCTGCCCCTTCTTAAAGATAGTTGCAAAGTGTGAGACACTGTGAGGCTATTTCTCAGGTGTGAGGTTGGGGGAGGAACTGGAGGCTGTGGCCCCATGCCATTCCCCCATGGTTGCCCCTCACAGACCACAGACCTGCATCTCCACCACGTAATTATTCTATTATTACCTGATCATCACTTTACAGCGTGGTGATGGGAAACTTAAGATGCCATAAAACATAAATGCCTGAGGAGTAAAGGTTCACTCGAGGCGTTAATACAAGTTATCTTCGTATCATAATGAGATTATATTATTTGTACAGAAATGCAATTACCATATTCAAATAAAACAGTACTCTGAGAATGTCCCTTAGCCAAAACTGCCAGGCCTTCGATGTAATGATATTTTACTTTTCAATAATGTATACATAAATCTCTCCTTTCATGATTCGTCACTCAAATCAAGATTTGGCAGAGCAATGTTCAAAGATAATGCATAGCATGCTAATCAAATTTTAAGAATCGGAAGTGATATCATTTAAAATGTCCCCGTGTGAAATCTATTTGGCTAGAAAGGCTTTTTACTAGAGCTCCTGGAAATCGAGACCCAAAGGGTTATGGTCTATCGGTAGCGGTGACATGAAAAGTATGAAAATTTTCATCTGAACAGAATCCCTCGGGTCTGGATTAAGGTTGTCAGATTGCCGGATGTCTGCGTGGACTGGATGCTCACATGGCGGTAGCTGAGCGTTGTGCGTAGTGATTTTCTTTGGGGCGCCGTCATTTTCCACTCCCGTGACGCCACTTTGCCCCCCCGGCTGTGGAATTTGTCCTGGGTGTTAATGTCCACGCGGTGGTATGCCCAGCTGGGCACCCAGACGCCGGTGTATCTCCAAACCAGCAGGCTGTGACTGGAGAATGAGTAGATGCCCCAGGAGCCACGGCCGGTATGGGAGCTTGACGGGTGCCGTCTCGCCCGCGAGGCTGCTTATTGCTCCTGGCGTCGGAGTCTTGAAAGTCGCACCGAGGGGAGGCGCTCATTGATTTTTCATCTCGGCCAATCGGCTCAAACGATCAGAACAAGGCAACACGGCACAGAGACACGGTTAGTGTTAACACCGAAGTGAATTTGAAGCTTTTGTAAAGTTTTCAAATAAAAAAAAAATAAAACACAACTGGATTTGAGAGGATGTGTTAAAATGAGTGTGGACTTTCACAATATTTACATTGTGGTGCAGTTCACTGATTTCTTCTGCTGTGGATTTGCCAGTTGTCAGTGTAGAAGGTTAACTCTTTGCTCGAGATATAATGTGAACCCAGGAAAGGATATGGAAAAGTGTGCGTTCATTCATATTGTGCAGTCTGGACCTTGAGTTCCTCAAAACATCCATAGATCTACAGTACTGTACAAAAGTCTTGAGTCACCTCTCATTTCTTTATATTGTGCTAGGAAAATGGGACAATAGGTACAGTGATTTATTTCAACATCATCTGATCATCTGTAATCATCTGCACCTGTTTCTTCACTGGTTCATGCCTTAAGTTAGACGGCTTTGTTAAGCTTGAATGATTCATACGTAGGTCACTGTGTGGCTTAACAAACAACAAACATTCCTCTGAAACTGGTCAGGTACAGAGACTGGACTGAAAATGAGAGCCAAAAACTTTGAAAGTCCTTCAGGAAGCCTGGAGAACTATTCCTCAAGGCTACACTAAAAAAAATACAAGTCTGGCTCTTTGGAAGCAAAATGTGGAGAAATGAGGGGTGGCTCAAGACTTTTGCACAATACTGTATGTCGTCATTTGTTTCTCAGATTAAAGTAGTATTACAGTATACTTTACAGAACAAAAACTATGCAGCTAAATCTTATAATATTTCAAATACACTACATAAAAAGGTATTCACACTGGTATCCTATCTAAGGCACCCCCTACCTTGTACCCTTGGTGACACCACAAGCTTATGTTAGATTAATAATATAGGATATGGATAGATGAACAGATAAAGGTATTACTTATAATTTCAGAGACTTTGATCTGAGTGGACAGTCAGTTTGAAAAGCGCTCCCACACAGCTCTTGTTTACAGTGGTGTGCGGTGTGTGTTTGCATCACAGGCCCCACAGCTTAACTGAGTCGGTACACTGTTTACTGGCATGACACCTCCCCCATGGAGAATATTTGTTCTGACCTTCACCTCCATCCCGGCAGCCTTGTGCCATCTCGGAGGTGATAATGAAAATCCCCGTTGTCCGCCACTGTGTTTCTCCCTAACTTCGGTCCCTAATTATCTTTGGTATCAAGCTGGGTCTAATTATCCTGCGTGATGCTGAAGGCTCCAAATTCACCAGAGCCTATCTATGGTATAATACAGCTGTTTACAGGGCAATGGGAATCATACTGTGGCTTTGAGTTTCAAGCATCACGTTGATGCAACATTACTCAAATGTTCTCCAGACACACCTTGAATCAGTAGTTGGGGGTGGGGGGGCATGGAGATGTACATGCTCACTGGGAGGCGTCTGAAGCCGGCGAGATAGTTGTTTTCGATGTCCTGTGTGGATAAGTAATTATCTCCCACAGTTTAGTCCTGGCTCTATGAGGCTTTTGTGGGGTCGTGAGACTCCGCACCCTGGAAACGTGCAGGACTGCCTGAGACAGGACTCATGGGGTTCACCCTGCACCAAGGACACGCACCTGCTCGGTCATTGTCTTCAGGCATACGGCCGCTCGCTTTCCTCTAATCGTCGAGTTATCTGGCTCACCATTGGCTGCTGTGGCGCTGAACCCGGGCAGTCCTGTCACAAGCCGATGTGTCTGTAATTAAAAGCTGTCAAGCAGAACTGCAGACGTTTCTGCCGTCCCCCCCCCCCCCCCCCCCCCACCCGCCCCCTGTACCTCCCTCAACC
>JAACJT020000007.1:19445419-19490486 GCA_009936485.2 Gymnarchus niloticus
GTGGGGGGGGGGGGTGGGGGGGGGGGGGGTGGGGGGGGGGGGGGGAGGGGGGGGGGGGGGGCGGGGGGGGGGGGGGGTGGGGGGGCTTCAGCATTGGTGATAACAACCACCGGCCTCAAAACGGTCTTTCAGTGGTGCAGTCATGAAAAATAAAATCTAATTAAGACCACAATACAAGAACAAAGACATTTTTTAAAGCTCTGCCTCAGAACTCAACAGGGAATTTCTTCAGAGGTGACTTTTATTTTAAAACTCCCAACAACCAAACTTATTAAATTCAAATCTAATTCAAGTACTCGACAGCTTGTAAAATATGAGGAGCCGAGGACAATTTATGAGGTTGATGAAGGTGTTGTGGAGTCCGTTCGTTGCCAGAGGAAACAGTGGAATGCTGTTGGTATTTGTAGGGCTGCATGCGAGTATCAGATTACTGCACTGTTAATCTCACACATTTGACAAGCCTGAGTGTGAATACATTCATAACTCTCAAACAAACACCCAAAAAAAAAATACAAAAGCTAATGGTATGTGGTTTTGTATCCATGCTGGAGAAAATTTGTGCTGTTACTTGAGCATTTCAAAACACTGAAAATATAACAGGGAATTACACCGGAATGCATGTGCTGTAACAGATTTATGGGTGGCTCCCGCATTTACTCAGCCAGTCAGCATTCTTAATTCAACTCCCAGGCAGTTTTAATTGCTTTGCTCGTTTGTAAAGCTGCTTGCGTTAGGCAGTACAACACCTGCGACTTACTTGGGATAAACGTAATTTGTCTGCATGGAACAGACAATACTAGTAGTTAAGAAGCTGAGAGGAGTCTTCTTAGGTCTTTTGGTGGTCTGAGTGATTTGCAGCACTAAAGCCGTGATGGTAACAACTGAAATTGACCTTCTACCTCTCTGGCTGATGGGCAGGGTCTCCTGAGAAGTTCTTACGGGCCTCCTGCATTAGAAAGGGAAAACAGAAGGCATTCCAGTAAAAGTGGTTGACTCGTCTCATGCCATACATGTATGTCTTGCAAGACCATGTCCTCCCCTCAAACAAGCATAGAGTAATTACTGTGTGAGATGGTCTGATTCTCTGCCTATGATTCTTTTGCTCTGTCATTCATATCTGTGAGGGATGGGTGCCACTACAGTGGCCTGATCAGATAGTCAAAGTGCCTGTGGTTGGAGTAAGTGAATGAAGGAATAAAAGGGTGATTCAGTAGCTAGACAAAGGCAATGACTTACCATAATACAACTGACAACCACAAAGCCCCTCGTAACATTTACGAGTTATATTAGAATGCTGAACTAAATAGTTCAGGGCCCCTGTGTAATTTTTACTGTGCTAAGTATAGGAATCCATTAGTACAGCAAGAGTCAATTTTCAATAATCTAAATAAACATGTATGTTGCTTTCTTTTGAATTCTGACACAGCCACTATTGAAAAAAATCTGCATTAATGTCACATGTCTCCTAAAAGTATAAAAACCTGCAAACTTGCAATACCTTACCTCACAATGCCAGGAAACCCAGCTTTTCCAATAACCCAATAACATCTAGTGAGATGTAGAGCTATTTTCACTTTCTAGTTTGGAGGAAATTAAGAAATTAATCAAGAATAAATCTGGCCCTCGTAAGCACGGGGTTCAAATCCGGGACAACAGGTAGAAAATCAGTCTTGACAGCCAGCAGGGATAGTGAAGGATCTGGAGGCCCCTTTCAGAGGTTACAGCTTCCTTTCTTTGTGGGCTTTGTCCTTCCTCTGTTTTCCAATAAAGGGCCACGGTCTTCGGGTCTGCATGAACACCGCAGGGCGAAATGTATAGCAAGAAATACACTGGCACTGGCACTCATTGAATAATCTGTCAAGCTCTCCAAATGAATTAAAGTGCCGTACAGTGCTCTGGAAATGTCTCTTTGTGTGGGGCCCTAATCATCTGGAAACGGGGGAGGCAGAGGGGGGCAGAAATAAAAAAAACTCTGTTCCTGTAACTAATCATTTGCGGTTCCCCAATGCAGCCAGCCGGTGCCAACCGCAGAACCTAATAAACTATAAAGCAGGATAGATTTATAAATGATTAATTAAGCCGCCTCCCACAGGAGCTCCAACAGCTATAAGCAAAAATATTAATTAGCTGAGATGGTGAGACTTAAACTAACAGGAAAACACTGCTGATGGAGTGTGCGGTACTGGGCGACTCGCTCAACCGCCAAAGGGAGAAAAACAATGTCAGGGGCTACACATTGTTATGTAGCTAGGCTGTGTTTTTTTTTAGGTTTTTATACTAATGTG
Organism: Gymnarchus niloticus; assembly: GCA_009936485.2. Classification (NCBI taxonomy): domain Eukaryota; kingdom Metazoa; phylum Chordata; class Actinopteri; order Osteoglossiformes; family Gymnarchidae; genus Gymnarchus; species Gymnarchus niloticus. The sequence goes on from JAACJT020000007.1 coordinate 19,447,705, forward strand.
TCGACAGAGCAGTGGTGAGAGCTTCGGGAGATCTTGTGTGGCCATCGTTGATGACGATTGCACGGTGATGTCAGTAGAAGGGAACATAGGACAAGTGGGATGGCTGGGAGGTGAGCTCCGTCTCACCTGGAGGGCACTGGGGGGGACTTACTTGCCAGCAGACCCCTACTGGATCATGCCAATTCAATCACGGTTCCTAAAATTCCCATCCTCGCTGTTCTTTCCCAGAAATGTCAAGCGGTTGAATTTAAATTTTGTCAGACTAAATGATAACAGCCCAGGCAGCATTAAAATTATTTCAAGAATACTGGAAACATTTTGAAACTTTACATAAATTTGTCAAGTATCACTGGATATTGACAGTCACAGAATGACTGATTAACTGTAGTTATATGTAGAGAGAAATTAACAATTGTACTTTCATTTTTTTTTAGGGAAAATCAAAATCCTGTTTTACAGTTCTATCAAGCAATACAGCAGCCTCATCCATTCTAAAGTAACATGTTAGAACATTGTGACAGATTTCTCATGAGCCCGAGTGATTCTCCTCAACACAGTCCCACCAAATTCCAGACGGCCATTCATAAGGAGCAGCACTCACTGAGGGTGTTATGCGAATCTTACCAACGCAATACTTTTTGACAGGTAAGAAACATAATAATGGAAAAAGTAATTAATCTGAAAGGCCTTGCAATAGCCCTGCTAAATGCATGAACACTGACAGGGACTTGGATAATTTATCGTCCAGTAAAACCTGGAATGGGTTCATTGGAAAAAGAAAAGGAACCAAGCTACTTTTTATGAGCGGTTAAGAAACCAAGACTGTCCACTGTGTTTAGGAGCCCATGCGTGTCCAAGCTCAGCTCCTCCGCTGTGGCTTACGGACACGATTACTGGTAGCCATTGTTAACATTAACAGCGTTAACATTATCCACGTTAAAGTGGGTGCGCAAACCTTGAGAAGGAAGGATTTTCTTGCAGCTGAGAAGAACTCAGTTCAAAGTCTACAGGTTTCAGCTGTAATTGACATGCAATATAGCTGCATGTGTTTCAGGAATGATGGGTGTCTGAAATGCAAGATAATGCTAGATAATTTAAAAGTCTCTCACGCATGTACACACTTCATATAAGCATTAGACAGGCTGTAGCCAAGGATGCAATTCTTTTAATATCCTTTTTTTTATTTTTTAAATTAGTATGAATAAACTTTATCGAAAGGAAAGCACCAACTAATTTGTTGGCAGATGACTGGAAATGATGTCAGCAAGCCAAATGAAACATTTAAAAATATCTAGCAATAGTGATTAAATGCATATTTAATACATTTTTCCCACTTTCAGACTTGCAGCATGTAGGGAGTTCTTGAACCAGTATAGCTAACTCAGGTGGGTAACTAACAAGGCACAGCCCTCATTGTCTGCGGCCGTCTAGCTGCCACAGTTTTAGAGTCTACTGGGCCATTGGCCATTTCTTTCCTCCGTCATATTTTTCTGCCACTGGATGTGTTGTTTAGGTTTTGATCCAAGTTAACACCACACTGCCCTGTGGCATCCTTGTATTTCCATTGCGGCAGCAGATTACACAGCGCAGGGACATGTTGTAAGGTTTCGTATTTAACGTCACCCACAGAAAACTGGAAAAATTAAAGAGATACTGCAGAATAACAGGTTGTAACATAGACAGAAAGCGCTTAGTACTTTGCAACACTGATAAACAAGCTCCCAGGGGGGTTTACACCAGAGCAACAGAGCCAATGTTATTGGAAAGGTCTGCACCCTAATTACGTGAGAACGCTTCTGTGTAGAACATTTTTTATGAGGAACAATGGCCGAACAGGGCAAGCGAGCTGAGACAGTGATTCTACCTTAATTTACCCGACGGCATGGTCTAATAATGGAACCCTGGCATTATTGCGTTCTTTTTTTATTGTACTTGTTAATGATACCCGTCGTCGACTGGATGAACTGTTATTGTTCACCATGTAGTACATCAAGAGTTTGGATGGGTAAATACGGTACTGGTTTATACGTTTAGCTCCCTTGTTAGTGAGTCTCCGAAAATAGGCAACACAAAAGTAAAATTCCTTAGAATCTGTTCACTTACCTAAAAACAAAAGAAAAAGCACAAACGGGAAAAAGCGGCACCATACTGGGTTAACAAAAAGCCGGGACATTGGCCTGGAAAACGCAGGGCTGAATGCATTTCCTCAACAATCCCCGTTATGTCAGCCCAAAGGCTCAAGTGGGCTGTACCAGGCTGCAAGCAATCCCCCCAATGAGGCAACAACACACATTGATTATACAGGTCTGCTCTCTAAAGCCAGCCACATGTAGAGCCGATGGCTTGAGGAGCGAAAATGAATCTAAACAGTAATTGAAATGTAGAGCAAAATTACCACTGCAAGCAATCGCTCACCCGTTATTTTGACGCATGCTTTCTCTGACACGCATGCGTACGTGCACACGCCGACATGTGGGGGGGCACTACCGAGGGTCTGCACAACCACACATTTGTTGTCAAAATTAAAAATGTCAGTGGGGTATTTATGGTCAGCGCTGTTCATCATTACACTTGGAAGAAGTGTGGAGGAGGTGATTTGACAGAAGGAATACTGAAAGCAAAGCAGAGAGTGGAAAAATGGAACCCATTTCATTTTGATCCAGCATCATGAATAAGCCCTGAGAGAAATGTAAATATCTGATTCTACTAACATGACAGCACACTAATCATATTTACAAACTATATTAAATCTGCCCATTGTGTTGCCTGTTCAAAGGACTGGCTCACATGTAGCTGCCACTGTAAACCATGTTGGCTTACAGCGAAGTTTAACTGCAGCGATATAAGGTGAGGCAGGCTTATTATTACTTTATTATTATCCGGTATATGTTTATTAAAACAATTCGTCATGCAGAACAGGGCTGGAGGAATGGAAACATTAAATCCAGTTGTAGGCCAGCTACAAAAATGAGCTGCAATAAAATGAATGGCGGGGGGGCCTGAGCTGACGGCAGAGGAGTGAGTAGCAAGCTGCTGTTTCATTTCATTTGCTGATCATTTCCTGTTGGGGCCTTCGCCGAAAACTGCCAAAGTAGGCCGCGTCGGTCACCCGGGCCGAGCGGGCGAGAGCGCCACATCTACCGCTCGCGAAAGGTGCGCCTGGCACGGTCGGGTGGATTGTTCGCCTGTGCTTGGATTTAGGGACCCCACTCCTGGGGATTCAGAGGATGGTGTGGGGCACGGTACACGGCACGGTGAAGGCCGAGGCAGTAGTGGCTGCGGCTGCTGTTCGGTGCTTCACATCAGATGGAAAAGGATTCCTGTTAGTTACCCAACCAGTGGGGGGCCCAAAAATGTATTTTACACTGAGAGATTCTCATACATAAGCTAGAAGGACACATGCCATAAAATGTATAAGGAAAGAAAATATCATTTGTAATTTTATGAAATAGGGAAGGACAATCCAAATTAACAACAGTTACAAATAATTAGTTACTTGTTACTAATAATTAGCTGTATGTGATGAACTGATATCCCATCAAGGGTCTTCCCCTTCTTTGTGTCCTATGCCACGTAGGGCAGGTTCCAGATTCCCTGCCATCCTCGTCTAGTTCATATAACTTTTCTCTAATTGCTAATTAGAATCTAAATAATTAATTGAGTACACACACGCCACATTTCCAAACGCTATTTCAAATTACATTTTGTTCTCTCTCACCCTCAGAAAAGTCACTCACTAGACCCTCGCTCGATCTGTAGTGCAGCCTCTCGTTTCTGTGTCATATGGCTCTGTCAGCAGTCATGCTTGAAACAAGTCTTATAGTTGCTTATAGAGATATTTCAATAGTTTTACTCAAAATGTGATAATGTTTGGGTCACACAAGAAAGACTAAAATAGACTGGCACTCACAGAACAGTTTAAACAGTGATTGGTCAAATCTCTTGGGGATAAATCAGGGAGTCCACAATAAAGTAACACAGAGTTTAATTGGAGCAATTATAATTGCTAATTTTTCTTGAAAAAGGCAATTACCAAGTATTGTATCTTTCAACAGCTTACTGCAGTATTGTGTGAACTGTGTAAGACCTGCATACTTGCATACAAAAAGAAAGTTAGAGTATGTCTGCTGTCGCTAATGAACCTACGTATAAGTGATGCTGATGTTTGACACGTCATATTTGTTTTACAAGCACAATCAATTCACAGAAAACGTGAGGGTCATCCTAGTGGACACTGTATCGACTACATGAACCACTGATGGCAGAGAGTATTGCGAAATGCTTAAATGCATCCAAAGTGGATTTTAATAATCAGGTTGGATTTCTCTGCAAGCTAAATGATTAGGGCTTACAATGACATTATTAATGGCTTGTTTCCTGATTCAGTACATCTAATTCGTATTACTCACGTAGTGGACATAGCAAATAATATATGAGCAAATCATTTTCCCGAGCCTGACAGACTTATCACCACCATAAATTATGTTTTCAAATGTTGTCCCGGCTCTGAACTTTTCCCTTTTTAGGTCTTTTTTTCCCCCAGCAGAACCAATTAAGACGAACAAGCTTCTTACTGCCCTTATGTGTCTTACCAAAAATCCGAGGTAATCATTTCATTAACTCAGACAGCTAGCACCATTGGATAATTGCTAAACATGCTGCTTTGTCAATGGCTTGGCACGAAACACATGCAGGGAATTTCAGTTAAAAAATCCAGAGTCCAATCTTACAGTTAAAGAATGTACTCTTTGTTAATATGGGAGAAACCTGACTAAAATTAAACTGCATCGTGTTTAAAAAAATAACTATTATTTTTGCAATAACTTTGTTGATCCTGAGCTGATTTTGACCATTTTTGGCTAGACTGCTGCAGGCCAGGGTGAAAGCGAACAGACGACACATTGAATACTTGTTCCAAATGTATGACTTGTTCTGTCAGCTTTTTTGACTTGACTGTCACCTGACTTTGCTGTCTGATTTTGATGTTTATCGCTGTGAACATTAGTCAAATCGGTTGCTTGTGTTATAAGGTTCAGTAGGAGTACGTAAAACATGTGTGGAGGGGAAATAAAATACACATTTTGTTACAATTTTCTTAAGATGTATTTCTGCCAATAATTACCAAAATCGACAAGCTATTACGACAATAAGAAGAGCTTAGTTTTTTAAAAACACAATTCATGTTTGAAGCTAATGTAATAGCTGTTGTGAGGCTCTAATCCTTAAAGTACATGAGAATATTTAACAATTTGTCATTTTGCACAAAGGCCCATTATCAGCAACAATTTGTCCTGTGGTCTAATGAATTGTTGTCTTTGCTTATGCAAATTTATCATTTTAAAAGGTTAATTGATTATTAGAAAAGGGGTTATGTGGTTCAACCCTTGGCGTCTGTAATAACTCGGAAGTTGATGGAACCTTAAACATGCTCAAGTTCTGTTACTACTATCTCTGACAAACAGATTCATCTCCAAATGATTGGCCATGTTGATTTATTCTCTTGCTTATTGCCATCCCCATATTCGCAAAAAAAAAAAATAAATCCGTGACTGGATGAAAAACGTTAGGCTGATTTATGAGTCACGATATTACTTCCATGTTCTACAACTCTGGCTGTTAAGAGAGACTCCGCAGGTCAAAGCAGTCTACAGCTGGGGCACTTGGTTGGGAGTCAGGTTGGTATATCTGGGATGTCTGCAGCATCGGCCCCGTGCATGTCGCAGCTGAAGTAACAGGCAGGTGTGAAATTACTCTACACAGTACAGCCCTGGAAGTAGAGACGTAACAAGACACACCTTGAAACCACATGGAAGGCTGCTCTGAGGCTGCCTCATTCCATGAACAGGCCCCTCTCTTCACACAAAGCTCCTTACTGCTGCATACAACCCAGTAAATAACAACGTCTCACATGCAGCTCATTTCTTGCGTACCCCATAAAGAAGCCTATGGTGGTATTTCAGTTATCACTCGCTCTCGAAAGTCGAGTCTGCTCCTGAGGGAGGACAGTGACAAAGGCCAGCGTTTCAGCCCTGGCTGTGCGGTGGTTGTCACATGACCGTCCAGATGTCCCATCCAGCCGACAGCACAGTAGCCTAGCTAGTAGATTAATCACCATGCATGTGTTCGTGGAGCTCTTTACTGGAAGCTCATTTTGCTGCATAAAAGGATTCGCCGCGTGGAGAGATGACAAATCTGGGAGACTGGACCCATGTGAGCCCAGTGCCCATTAAGTAATCTGGCAGCGGGGAGCTAAACCAAGCCCCCCTGATGGGGGTAGAGTTGTGAGAGACGTGCAGGTGGGTCGCCAAATGACAGCACACACGTTGTGCTTCGAGGTTCTGAGGTTGGGGACAGATATGGTGTAGGGTGTTAATCACTCAGTCTCTCATAGGACAGGTGGGCAGGGCAGACGTGTTTGAAAAACATGGCTCAGAGACAGCCTGGTACTGGTTTGGGAAAATTTATGTAGGCTTTACTGACCTTTTGTTGCAAATATTAGCCATGTGGTTGTTGTTTGAGTGAAAAAGCACCCTAAGAAACAAATACATGCAGAATTGAGTACAGAATAAAAAAGTTTGTGCCTTTTCGGATATTATTTCAGGCCACAAATCAAATTAGAAAGAAACAAAAAAAAAAGAAAATGGCATTTCACATAATGGCTTTTTCTTTCAAACACAAAATGTGGCTAATTTAAAAATACGACTGACTGACATTACTGACAAAACACAAAAGTTTTGGATTGAAGTCATAAAGTTAATAATATAAGAAAGAAAGATAACTCACTGAATGTCTTTAAACAGAAGACCTAATATTATGACAAAAAGACAGCATTGTGATTCGATGGGTATTCTTAAAGAGGATTATACAACTTCATAAGAGGGAAACCATTTGCTATGTACTTTTCCTCATCTGTAAAAGAAATTAAGAAATAAAAATTCAGAGGTGTCAGAGCCGGTTAAGTACTTGAGTGCCATTATAACGTTTCTCGTATTTCCGCTCCTCATATCCCCTTGCTTTTGACACATCTGTTGTGCAGAATGCAGATTACTTCCCAATAAGGCGAAGAACCAGACAGCATCATTAAAGAGAGCAAATCCCAAAACCCTGCAAATCACTTACTTGCAAAAACATTGCTCCGATTTGCCTGGTGTGAAATTAAATCTGTTTTGGTTGATTCCATATTCCACTGTCATACACATAATCTCTTGTCCCCTGACCAGTTTCAGACAGTGTTCAACCAATACCTCAATTATCTATACATCCACCCATTTTCTACACCTCTTATTTAGTACTGGATTGTGGTTAGCCTGGGCTCAATTCTAGGAATCACAGGACACAAATCTAGGAATACCCTGGATGGTATACCAGCCCATCACCGGGCACACACAAGAAGGATAATTTAGTGGTTTGAATGTGAGAAAACTGGAATAACCAGAGGACGAGAGAACGTACACACAGAGCCGGTGGAGGGAATCAAACCCACAACCCTCAGTCGCATCTATAGATTTTGGTAAATTTTTTTTTAGGCATTTACTTTGGCGATGTGTTCAGACTCCATGCCGTTTCCGAGCAACAGAAGCAGTCATGGGCAACAAACTTGACTGATGAGGTACCTTATTGATTCTGGCCCGTCGGTGCGTTCACCTGCAGCTTCCTTCCAGTTAGGACCCGCCTCCTCTTCCACCACTGAGGCCTACTGCTAAGCGTCTCCTTTTCTGTTTGGCCATAACACCTTTCACCAGGATACAGCTCTTTGATAGTTAATTCAAACCTTACTTATTTCTATTTTCCATTTTTCACAGGTTCATGGTTTACTGGAGCCACACGGTAACTGGAACAGACATGTAGTGACTGGTATTTTCCCTTTCGGTTCAGCAGTCGCTGGAAACCGAAACACGCAGAGCAGGAAGTGAAGTACCTGGCCATATGTAGCAGGAACGTTCATTCTCTGAGGCTCACAGATGGCAGAAGTCCAGAAAAGTGTCTTACAGCCCATGAGAAATGGATGCTTTCTTTCCTGAGAGGACTTGATTGCTTTAAGGCGCCAGAGAAACTCAGCCTTGCCTTTGTGTGCTAGGAAACAGTCCTGGACAGGATGGAGTGGAACACAAGCCCATTAACAGTCTCCAGGTTGATGCATTCTTGATATTACCAGGCCCTGGATGATCCCAGAGCTGAAGCATCAGTAAGATATTAAATTCCTTCCCAGCTGATCCCAGATGCGCTCATTCCTAATGACAACTGTAGACCAAGCACATGCCTTTTCAAACCCGAAACCCGCCGTCCTTCCGCAGCCGCCCAGGCGCTGCGTGCTGAGGGAGGAAATGAGATGCTGGATTAAGAGAGCATTAGCGTGACAAGGCGTGAGGCGGTGCGGGGTGCTGGAGGGTGGTACATCGTTCTCCGCGCGGCTGCCGCAGGCCACGAGATGTAGGCGCCCCGCTAGTCATCCCTTGGGAGCCACCAAGCTAATTAACTCGGAATGCATTTATTTATCGCAGATAAACTGTCAAACAATCTCACTCCATGCTCACTGGTATGTCCCAGATGGAAAGAGAAACTCCTCATTAGCCTGGTCAATTAAGCCTCCCTCTTCCAATCTTCTAAATTGTGTTCTTCCACCAACGTCTTCAATAGGTGTCCGATAAAGACATCAGAGGCACAAACACAAGTCAGAATTCCACGTAAAAATGAATAGATTAGTGCTGCAAATGAAACATTTAAGTTTGACTCTTAAAAATGCAATTTTTGCCTCCTCGAGTGACCAGTAAAAACTTATTGGGATTCAATACGAAGCTCTACTATGCAAAAAGCAGCTGTTTCATGTGCTATTAACTCTGCCGAAAGAGAGACTTGCGCAGGGTAGATGGAGTCATGCCATGCATATGCATTACAACAGGCAAGCTGCTTGTTATCCATTAGGAAGCCAGGCCAAGCTGACGCTGGATCACTCATACTGGAGAACTCTTCATATTCTCCACCATCCAGCTTGGGCCTGCTGTCCACAATGTGGTGGGCTTCCAATATGCTGCAATTGTGCAGTCAGAGGGAGCAAGTACAGGTGTGGAATTATGATGGCGAGATCTTCAATCACCTATCCAATCAGCGTCGTGGTGACAATGAGCCTGTCCTCAGGAAACCTGGGACATAAGGTAGGATATAACCTAGATGACTCAGCATGTTGTTCAGTGTAATACCAGTAATGTTTCTCCAATTTTGCATTTTACTTGCAGTTAATGCAACGTGGGCACCTGACAGTCGGTGATAAGCTTGTTTAGCCCGAGCTGTGCTAATAACTTTGGGTCAATTGCTGTTCGGAGTTATGTTTACTCACTGAAAGCAGTCAACACTGGTCAGAAATTAAAACATCGGCCACCTGACAAAGCCTGTGAACACTTCATCATCATTAGCCTGTCAGTGCCTCGCACAGGGCCCGCAACCACCATATTTATCATCATTGAAAAAGCACAAACTTTTCTAGGTTTGTGATGAATGCTCAGGGCTGGGAGAATGTGTTCAGTTTCCATGGGCCTCAGTGCTGATGCCCCAAGACAATATGGCCCAGCCACCAAGAAAGCAATATGCGGCCTTTTCCATCATTCTAATTCATTCCCTCCCCATCCATATTTCATTTAGCCTCCACCTTGTAATGAAAGCCATGGCAACTTTACCACAGGATCCCGAAAATAGTCACAAGGCAAAAATTAATAAATAAGTGTGCCGGCTTTCTCAGAGAGAGACGCTAAAGCAGTGAGGCTCAGGGCCCCTTACTTGAGCAGCAAGACAAGATGTAGAGAGAGAAGCCCCGCAGAAGTAGATGGTCTGTCCAGAAGAGCACAGCTATCTCCCGGCCCCAGAAAGCCCCAGCCCCTAAGCCCTTCCATGCCACGTTGGCTGTCTGCTTATCCTGTGGCCCTTCAGCTGACATCAATGGGGGGTCTGGCATCTCATCCAGTTATGCTGCACTGGGCTGAATACGCTATACTTACACAGTAGCATTAAGCATTTCCCTCTTTCCGTAGGAAAAAAAAAAGCAGGAAAAGCACGATGTTAGAGGGAAATGGGTAAAACATAACCATGACCGGGACCTCCCATGCATCCCTGGAATGCGGGACCTCCATGCGTGCCATCCTGCTACAGAATAAGGTGGACTGTCGCATACATCCTCAGACATTGTGTTTTGGTTATTGAATGTTTGTGCACCTCAGGTTCTCCTTTTGTACGGCTAAACACAAGGGCTTGACTTTAACAATAACCCCTTACTAGTGAAACTCTCCAGTATTAGACTGCAACCTTCTGGGATGCCCAGGAGTCATTTAGCAAGCTGATGTCTCCACTCCTTATTTACTCCTCTTATGACCTTGCTAAATTAAGGATAGAAAATACTTCAGTGCACCTGAAGAATACTAAAGCAATACTGGGAAATTGTTCTGGCGTCTTGTATATAATCCCTATTGATAGGAGACCAGAATATGTATTCAGCTTAAGAGTAAACCATCGTGACATTTTTAATTGAATAATGGACAGGATTAATAATTAAAATGGAGTGCGTAACACTTCATGATCTGTCCAAGTATTAAATGTTCAGTTGAGAAATTATCACATATTTCTATTTTCATACATCAATAATTCCATTTTACATCCATCTTCCCACCAGTTATCCTGGTCAAGATCACGTAGAAGCCTAGAACCTATCCCAAACAGCACAGGGCACGAGGCTAGGGTACACCCTGGGTGCGATGCCAGTCCATTGTAGGGCACAGACAATTCACAGACTAACTGCATGTCTGTGTAGGAAACCCATACGGCACAGGGAGAACATGCAAACTCTACGTTTTTAAAGCCAGGGTAGAATTCCAAACCCTAATAATGTAACTCAGCAATGTCTCAGACAGATAAATAACAACAATAACAACAACAATAATAATAATAATAATAGTTCAGTGTGTAAATATATGCAGTTCACTTTATTTAACACAGGCCAACTATCCATTTATCTATTTTCAAAACCGTTTATCCAATGCAGGGTTCCCAACTAAAATGAGCTATTATAGACAGATCTTCAGGATTCCTGACCCACACGAATGGAGTAGACACAGTAGGACTGCCAGACTGTGGGAGGACTGGTGTAAACAGTCAACCACATGGATGACATCCCCACCCTTAGCACGTTAATGAGCCACTATGAAGTTACACTGTTGTTTGTCCAAGGAGCCTACCAAGGCATGAAAAAGTATTCAGCCCCATTATACGTCTGACTTCACCCACTTGAACCACATTATGATAATGTGCCCCACCAAATGGCTTCACAAATGGCCAAGTCATGTGACTTGAGCCTCCCCCTCCCTCGGTCCAGCCATGCCTAGCCGAGTTCATACAGGATGCTCGATAACACAAACCATTTTTTGGCAAGGAAAAAAAGTAGCATTCTGTTAACGAAGCTAAACTGAGTGTCTTTTGCAGGTAAGTTACCTCACTTGTCTGTGTTATCGTTTTCAGTAGCTAGACAGAGGAATTCCTTCACAGTAGCAAGACAGAGAATATTTCCAAATAGGGAAGCAGCAAGTTATTCCAAACTTTCCTGGACATTTTGATGCATGTTACATTACGGACACCCTTTGTTATACAGTACTGTGCAACAGTCTTAAGCATTCCAAGAGAATGTTTAAGGCCATTTATCTGGGTAGTTACTATATATTTGCTCAGGAAAAAAACACATTAACATTTGAATATAAATAAATAAACAGTAATACAAAAAGAAATAATAATAATAATAATTTAGTCTGTTCTCCAAAATATTACTGATATCTGGTTGGATGGCTTGAACAACACGACTTTGGTTCCCAAATCGCTCCTCAAAAGCAGCCCAGTCATCCAAGTATTTATAAATTTTCACCACCAGCTCACTTAACTTGTATACTTAAATGGTCAGTTCACTTTATGAGGTACTGATTAGCCAAATAAGGTTCCACTCCTAGTTGAGTTCCATAAATACATGAGTATGTTGGATGGTAATTGTGAATTCTGGGGTGACGTGAAGAGATGTTTTCAAGTATGCAAACTGACACACTTTGAGCAACATGAAGTCAGAGTGACTTGTGATTCACATGGTAACCTATCTGATTAATGCGTGCTTTAAATCACTGTATCGTTAGCCAATTGATTATTTCTAAATATGTGTGACATGAAGGTTACCACAAGGTGCATTGGTGCTGCTGCTTTGATTTCAGAAGAGCGGCTACCGGAACCACCTCAGTGTTCTAATCACAGAAGGATTTACTCACATTGTGTGATTACTTTGATTTTCAGAGGCACTGCATCATAAGTACACGTGTTTCCAAGGTATATTACAAATGCTAAGGCAAGGTCTGTCCTCCGAGTAAAGAATTGCTATGAATCCTTACTTGTATTTCGTCACCCTATATCCCTGCCTGGTCATGCACCTGTTATGTAAACATATTGCATGGAAAGTACTTTAAACTGGTGTAAAATATGAATTCCAGGAAAAAAAAAAAACTCATCAGAAGAGTCATTCAATAGGAAATATACAGACATCCAGGTACCGTTAATAATATAAGTACAGACCTAAAGGTCTTTCAGAAACAGGATAATCATTTAGGTCAATGAAAAAAGATAACGTGTAGATTCACGTCACCCTAATGGCTGAATAGGGTAACAGAAATCATTTTCAGATTAATTTTCGATGTGAACTGTGCTTGTGGTTCAAAAGACCAAATATGGCTGCCAAAGAATTAAAGACAAACTAAATAAAACTGAATTAAAGTAAACATTAGATCTGCGAGCGTATTCATATTGATATTAAGCTACAACCATAATTCAATCAGATTGAAAAGCAATCACTATATCCGTTTCATAATATGTAAATCCATGGTGAATTGCACAAAGTGGCACACCAGAGATTACCCACAATGCCTTGGTCCAGTGTGTGTAGCACCCGGGAGAGCTGGCCGTCATTTGGCTCAGAAACATTCCTCTACAGGATTTACCCTCCTTTCACTTTGATTTACTACACTCTGCTATGTTCCTACTGTTCAGTAGCAAATTGTTTGCAAGGGGACTAACAGCACTGTGGAAAAAAGCACCAGCAATAAACAGATGAAAGCTAATGTGGACTGACACTCCGTGGAATGAATCTGAACTCAATGTAAAGTTTAAAAACAGCAACGGAAGGAGGAAGGAAAAGGATCCAAGCTCGCATTTGGTGGGAAAATCCCATCCCCACCCCCCCCGCTGCTAGCTCTTATTAGAAACGGCATCTGTGTGAGGTATTCTCTTTCCGGATTTAAAAAGCTATTCCTTCTCATACTCGGCAGTTAATGCACAATTTCTGCTGATTTTAAGAGAAGAATTGGTTAATACTGGTACAGATTTTCTTAATTGCTTTTTATGCCTGAAGTCATTGGCCAATAGAAATAAGTGGGCTTCTGGAAAGTTATCTTTCAACTGTTAAAGGTACCCTAACTTGGTAATTATCTACTTAATAACTATGAAAATATGAAAGGATAGCTTATGAAGCCTTCGTTGTTATTGAAGCCTCGAGTGTGATCATATAAACTGCACAATATTTCCAGTAACTCTGTGCTGGTTCTTCTCCCAGTGGCTCCAATTGTCATCCTGACAGTGGCACTGCTGCTAGTGCTCGGCCTGGAGGGGGCGGTCTCGCTGTTGGTCCTGGTGCCAAAGCTGGTGGTGGTAGTGCTGACGGTGGGCTTGCTGCCAGTACTGGTGCCTTTGCTACTGTCCTAATGTGGGAAAATTGGGGTACGACTGACGTATTACGGTCAAAACCAGTGATTCTGGCGATAAAGAGACCATCAGGTCTTGAAAAGACCAAAAAATTGTTAGCGGGTGCCGTTCTCTTGTTCCCATTTGATCCCACTGTTGCTGACAAAATAGGATCTATTGTTATATCCAGCTCCACCACTTTTGCAGGAAATGAAATGGGTTGGCGTGCGATGATCAGAACTGACTGTTTCTTAGGCCCAAGATGAAAGAAGACACAGTCTGCCTTTTGTCACTGGTCATGGAATTTAGTGAATGGAAATGTTTTGACACCACAGTAGAAAATCTGATTAAAAGGTTCCAAAACTAAGAAATGGTCTGCGCAGCACTGAATCAATCTTCCTCTGATGGAATCATCCAATTCATGATGGTTGGGGGGGGGGGGGGGGGGGGGGTGGGGGGTTTGGTGGGGGGTGGGGGGGGGGGGGGGGGGGGGGGGGGAGGGCGGGGGGGTTTGGTTCTTCAGTGTGGCTTGTGGGCTGCAGAGAAAGCTCGCAGAACCGTTCTATCCTCACGGCAAATCTGCCGGGCCAGGGGTGGCGTAGTGCTGCCGGCGCCAACCTGGCCCGGAGCACCCCTGTGAAGTGGGGACTGCGCAAACTGTGGAGACGAGAAAACACTTCTGGTGCTCAGGACCAACGATGGAACAAATTTGGTCAAATTGGTGAAGTGCCCGAAGGGAGGCAGGGAGTGTTCCACAGAAAACCAATTCCAAGCTTGGCTGAGCTTGGTATTGTTTGGAAAGTGTCCAATATGGAGCCCATATAGAATCCTGTGTCAGGCAGACACTGTAAAATAAGATTAGAATAAGGACTAAAGGAGCGTCACAGGTGCCTCAGATGGAGGACAGTTCAGCTAATGACACAGGGTCAGTGGTAATGTGCTTCTGCCATGTGAAGACGCCGCTGGATTTAAATGGCGACTACTGGATGAGGCGGACTTAAGCATGTTGTCAACTTTGAAGAATGGCAGCCTCGCTCCTGCACTGATATATTCCCAATACCACATATTGGGTCCACCGCCTTCCTATGCAAGGTCTGATGCTGATGGGCCTGTAAAAGTGTCAGATGATCAAGGCAGTTACTCTCTCTTTTTTATTAACACGTTAACGGGTTTGTGTTACATTATGTAGACCATGCTACATCTTTAATCATATGAGGAACATAATAGATGGACTCTAAATATAAAAGGTTTAAAAAACATTTCATTTTCTCATGTCCTTGTTCCCGGGATAAATGCGTGAAGCGACAGGCACAAACTCCCACAAACCCCCTGGCTCAGTTCATAAGAGACCCTCAAAGCAGATTCAGATTTATACAGTCATTAAATTCCTGGGATGTGCCATGTGCCTGAAGCTTGCAGAAGATGCATTTTTAAACACCGATAAGCCAAAAGAGAACCATCCCAATATGAACCAAACCTGAGAGCGTGTAAATTATTTGGCAGCATGTCGTGGTTATTTTATATGCTTAAAAAATACACAATTACATCATCGCAGAGAGGAGCGCCTGTTGACTCTACCACTGCTATCGATGATGATTTCGTAGCAAATACGCATTCTTGGAGATGTTACAAATGAAGTTTTGAATCTGATTTACATTTCCCACATTGAGTATGTGCTATACTATGAAATGCATAAGAAAACAAACTCAATTTGATTGCCTTTGCATTTAGAAGAACAAAATTGTTCAGTTTGCATTACCTTCTACTCTTTACCTTCTGTACACTGATACTGAAGTCCACCCAAAGGACTAGAGGACACTGGGGGCAGTGCAGGAAAATCAGTGTAAAGGCATGAAAACTGCTGCTCATGAGCAATGCAAAAGTTCAAGGGCTGGTGCAATACTGCTGGTTGAAAAGGTACAAAATTTACGTACTAAATCTGCAAATAGCTTTAAGAAGCAAAAAAAAAAACAGCAGTAAAAATATAGGAGCCAGACATCAACATAGGCCAGGTGTTCACATGGCTGTCTGAGGTTGTATGGATTTACTCTGTTGCGGTACGCGACCCTGCTGCTTCGTGCTCCGCTAGCTAGTGGGGCGGCTGTGAGGTGGCCGTGAAGCTCCATCCCGGCACTGAGCCGGCAGGCGAGACGAGTAGCTGCAGCGAGAGTGCCACCAGTGGCTGGGCAGAGGCCTGCTGCATTTGGGGTTTCCCCTTGACTGGGACAGGTGCGAGAGGTAAATCAAGGCCACTCGGTGGGAAGCACTACTGACAGTATATTAGAGACCCTCTGAATAAACTGTCACAAGGGCATGGGGAAAAGAGGACTGTAATCATACTCGGCCAGACACTCTTAAAAGCCTAAGTGCAGTCAGACTGACAGTCAGAATAGCAGTATGTGTGGTCTGTCCTCCATCAAGAGGCATGAAAATATAGTCTGCAGTCAGAGAGAGGTCCTTTAGCACCTTCACCCCGGCCTTAACTGCATCTGACAAAGTGCCAATCCGCCGTGTCATCAGTAATGTTAAGATAATGGCCACGCACGTCACCCAAGCATCCAGCACATTGCAGAACATGGTAAGCTATAGATGATATGACTTGTAAAAAGTGATATTTTACTATGAAACCATCTGACAGGAGGCTGAGGCACTATTGTGAGGAGTATAGGGCCATGAAGGTGACATTAAAATACGCACGAAGCATACCTGGTAGGCTTAACATTCAACCAGGTGTATTTCACTGTGTACCTCTGTACTGTATACGTGTCACAAAGTAACTCTAGAATCTTGCAAAGATTAGAACGAAAATTTCCAAATTACCATATTTCAATATTATATGAGGCCCTACAATGCTGTGAAGAATTGGACTGAATAGTCCAGCCCCGTCCCATTGATAGAATTCATCATGTGAAACAAGATGGTCATTCGGGCGACACGACCTGCTTTGTTCGATAACATGCTACATCCCAGAGCATGAAGACAAAACAGACGAGCAAGTCATCGCCTGAAGTACTTCAGTGAAAAAGTACGAAGATCGAGAGGTAGCCTGATATGTAGCACTTATCTCTAATAATACGTAAAGGTACCCTTCTTCAGCAGAATTCTTCTTACGATACCCCTCACATGTTGAAATCAGAGGTTCACCTTGACGCACAGACAGAGGCAAGCACGGATGCCTCTTCTCCTGCCCTGCTGTCAAAAGCTTCTTCTTGGCATTTGCCACTCCGCTGTTCCATTAACCGCTGGATGTCAGAGCACTAAACCCAGTATGTTAAACCTGACCCAGAGGTGGTTTTCACTTTAGGGACCCGAGTCCCTTCTGCCTCTAACCTATTTTACAGTGGTCCCTTGTGGTCCAGCACAGATTATGCTTCATGCAAAAGAAGACTTTGAAAAGAACCTACGAAAGCTGAAGTGCAAAGGACTATATAACCCTAGACTGAAATGTGTTGTTCCATGCCTGTTTGTTTTGGCAGAGGGCTGCAGATCAGACAAATGTATTTGCACCAGAATGTTTAGTTTTTTGTTTTTTTTTTCCAGGGATCCAAGTAATGTTTGTACTCAAAATATGGGCTTATAATTGAAGTATTAAAACTGTAAATCATTTATAAAGCCAACTAGCCTTGGTTAAAGTTCATTTCTTCTGGCAATGTGCATATGCCAAATCCTTTAAAAAGAGTAGCAAAAATTCTCAGTAAGATTAGCGAAAACACAATTGAGTGACTTCACTGTGGTAATTGTGACATCAAAACAATGGAAAAAAGCTTTGCATTCCAGCAGGTTTACAAACAGAAAAATTTTTGCTATGAGACTGCAAGAGGTTCAGATTTGTCTACCTGTATCTTCTGAATGGATTGGTATTCATGTTCAAGGTTCCCACTGATATGAAATGATGAATATCTCCCTTAAGTAAAATGGTGTAGGGTGATTGACCGCAGCGTTGATATAGACGGACCCCGCTGGTAAATCCAGATCTTTGTCTGATCTACTTCCTCCTGATGGGCACACATCCCCGGCACAGTGACAGACGGCCATCCTCCTAAAAACACAATAATGAACTTCACTCTGTCTAACCCACTCAGAGAAGACTTAATACCTAGCCTTTTGAAACAACACTCTGGGCTGGGCATCGACCCAGATTTAACACGATGTCTGAACCATCACCAACAGCCATTAAGAGCAATCCGACTTGATGAGGGAGCAGTTGACAGGTCCAATCTCGGTGACCGATGTCATTATAACCTCTAAAATGTGATACAGGTCATTTAAGGTTATATCACCTTGTCTATCCTCTTCTCTTCCTCTGCTCTATCCATCTGATGGCTCTACACAAAAATTTCACTTCTATATTGGCTTATGCTTTTTAAGTTTAACAGCAAATGCTGCTAAAGCACTGGCTGTTCTCCAAAAATAAAAGCTAATAAAAAGTGGTACATAAAAAAAAAAAACTGGCCTTTGTAAACATGTTAAGCCAATGTGTTGGCCAGGTCACCTGGTCTCTGAGCGTATTCATATGGAAAGAGATAGATGAGGTTATATTCTCACAGTATAATAGAGCTTGTCTATCTCCTCCTATCTCTGTGACACGCTCGTCTGCGTTTATTAGTTGCCAAACACTTGATGCAGCACTCCATCGGCGGAGCCCTCCGAAGTCCTTGAAATGAGGAGCTGTAAAGAAACACACCCTAAGTTTCATCATTGCCACAGCCGGGATGACAATTACGGCAGCCCTGGTTTAATCGTAGCATCAGGTCATTCATGTTCTCAGAGTCAACATGAAGCAATGTCAAAAAAAAAATGAATTCCTCCTTTCTCTCAGCTGATAAGCTGGCTTCAGTGCACTTGGGCTCATTCAAAGGTAAAGAAGGGAAGAAAAAAAAACGAAAAAAACTGCCAGTCAAAAGGCGGCAACTTGCAAGTTTTCTTATTTTTTTCTTCTCCACCTTCTCCCTCTCTCTTCCGCCGCTCGTTTTCTGAGAGCCACCCAAGAAGAGATTAATCATGAAGGAAAAACTCAACTTCACCCTCTAGCTGCAGGTCACAGTTCTTATTTCGCGCAGAATTGGCTTTCGGAAAGCGGGAGGCCTGCCTGGGGGGGCAGGGACCTGATATGA
The DNA here is from genome assembly GCA_009936485.2 of Gymnarchus niloticus. Lineage (NCBI taxonomy): Eukaryota > Metazoa > Chordata > Actinopteri > Osteoglossiformes > Gymnarchidae > Gymnarchus > Gymnarchus niloticus. The sequence goes on from JAACJT020000007.1 coordinate 19,466,565, forward strand.
GAGGAATTTGAGAATGGAGCAGAGGGGATTGATTAGCCTACTTCATATCCCACAGTCCGTAAGCACACTCCAGCTGCAATCTAACACACCGCTGAGCTGAACAGACAAGAGAAATTGGATTCCTTCCTAATATTTAACCTTCCAGTCGGCTCTAACAGCTGTTGATGTGTTGCTTTCCCAGGTAGTTGCGGGATACACCGCCCCCACAGTAGAAGAAAAAGATGCAATGCTCCTTCTGCAGGTTATTGAATTACAATGCGGGGACGGCCTTAAAAGACACAGGACGGTGCAGAGGATAGCCTACCAATCTGCATCCTGATCTGATGGTCCCAGACAGTAGTCTCCAGTTCCCCTTTAAATTTGGACCTCTCGCACGTCTCAAAAAGAGGTCTGTCAGCGGTTAGTCATTTCAGCATTAGTTAAGTGTCTGTAGATGCCACGCGTATAAATAATGTAAGAACCCTAAGTAAAGTTTATGTTGGAGAAATATGTAAGGCTGCTGTTAAAAGTGAAGATTTGTTATTCCATACAGGGATTGTACTTCACCAAAAGACAGGAGCGTGTTTTAATTCTCACTTCTAACTCTGTTTTGATGTTTTCGATGACTTTTGCATGTCACGTTTTTCTTTACGTGGGTATTATTGTAATTATTCTGAAGACCTGCTGTTTAAAAGTACATGCTCATAATAAGACAAAGCTGCATATAATTTAGTGCCTAAATCAATAAAATCATGCACACATCAACGGTGCTTCATTCCCAGACATACTCATGAGAAACTGATATTTCCATAATACCACAGCAACGAGCCTTCTGTCACTGACGGTGGGGGCAATCACACTCCTTTCTTCAACTCATTAGGTTGAAGAGTTTATTCAAAGCAAAGTGGTGCTCATTTACATTGCTGAAATACAGGATGTCGCATGATAATTCAATGCTCGGAACTGGCAAATCTTTCAACTGATTCATTAGCAGAGTTAACGCGTTTTACATTAGCGGGTTTTTGGTTCCATTACTGCAGCAACGCCTAAAGACATACATTAACACTCCTTTGTGAGTTCAGGCTAAGCCTGCTAAACACTTTTTTTTCCCTGCAAAAGGTAAGATGTTTACACTACAGTCTAGGTTTCAGCTCCAATCATATCCTGCTCAACTTAAGTACAATTTTCAGAAGTCATTTGTAGAGTCATTCATTTATTATACTTTTTTCCGGGGGTTTAAATGGAATCAGATTTTAAAGGATACGTCAAGCATACGTATTCATGGGATAATGCAGCTTGGAATAAATTACTTTGTTAATTACAGTTCACCAGCACAGCTTTGATGTTTATATAATCAATGAGTCATTCCAGATCTTGTGGTATCCATGCAGTGGCAGCACAGGACCAAGCAGTCCCGTTTCCCTGCATCTTTGTATGAATTTCACGTCGTCACATTGCTCCTCCCAAGAGACGTCCTGTTAAGCAAACACATAACAGCCTTCAGGAGGGACGCCCATATCAGAGGGGCCATTGGCCTGCGGGGGGAATGGGGGGGGGTTTGAAGGGGGACGGGGCTCGAATGGAACAAGACCGCTTTGGTGTCGAGACACAGTTTGTCTCCCACGCTCTGTCCTCCTGGACGTCGGCCATACAGTTCATAGGCTGCACTCTATTAAGCAAACACACGGACGATGCAGCAAATGGTGCTAACTCTCAGATGGCAGCTTGCTGCAAATTAATTAGGAGCAAACTCTGCCATTTCCCAGAGAGACACTTTCGTCTAGTAAATAGCACCTAGACATCTACTTTCTTTGCAGCTAACACAGTTATACGAGTGACAGGAGAAATCTGAGCCGGTCCTTGATGCTAGCTGTAACAAACAAAGGGTGGATAATAATGTGGGTTGTGCAAAAACTACCCAAAAACCCGTTCGGATTTACCTTGATTTATCATGCAAAGAAGCCTGTACTGCTGCCCACTCACACAGACAGATTCCAAATATACATATTGTATTCCACACAAATGTACATGGACAGGCACAGCATAATAGCATGGTGGGTGGCCTCCTCGCCTCACTCCTCTGGGATTGGTGACTTCAGTGCTAGCATGGGTTAGCACTGATGAGTAACTCATCTTATCGCCCATATTGCGTGATTGTTTGGGCATTGATGCGCCCTGCAATGGACTAGCATCCCATCCAGGAAGTACCCTGGCCTAGCGCCCTACACTGCCCAATGGATCGACTTTCCAACCGTTTATCCTGAGAAGGCTTGTGGAGAAGTGTGGATCCTGTTTATGTATACAGGCTATATGGCGTGTAATCAATCTGCATCTGAAAGATTGAAAACAGACAGCATTCGCTAAAAAAAACACTCTGCCAGCTGCCTGGGCCCATGTAACATTTAAACATGACTGAATCCGTGTGGTTACTAGTCTCTCTGTGGACTCCAGTATCAACTGAGCCCCTCTCTGTGGAATTTTTGCTTACACTGGAAAATTTGCTGCTGGATGTTACTCTGTGTATCTGTGTTTTGACAAACAAGCTACCGTAATAAATAAATGAGTGAGTTCACCTTGTCACAGATGGGTTACTGTTCACAAAGGGAAGAGTGAAGGAAAAGCAAACCCAGTCTGCTGCACAGGAAGGTAGCATGTGTTGATGGGAGATACTGCACTGATGGTTCAGTCTTAAAAGTGACTCTGTGTGTTACAGTGCTGGAACTGTCCTGATGTCGACAGACATACAGCCTCAAAGTTGAAGCAGGGAAGGGCTGTGTTTCTCTATGGGGGCAGGTCACAAGAGGAGTCCAGTCATTCACCTGTAGCTAATGAGTGACTTCTGTTTTGTGTCCAAGCTATGCTCCCAGTCTTTGTGGCCTGATTCATAAGTCCCGATTTGCCATTTGTTTCTTTGGGCTTAGGCCATACCCAAAAACCTAACCCTAACCCTATCCTTCAACCTTAACCGTTACCCCTTTTGCCCCTTTCATTCAGGTGTCACATTCTATCCCCCTTCCTTAACACAGCAAGTCTAAGTGAGGCAAACAGAATTTTAGAGTTTTCTTCACAAACTGCATATGTTAGCTCTCTCCATCTCGGATTATATCAGGGCAGCTGTTAACACAATAACATCCAGCCTGGCTCATCTCTCTCTGAAGCTCATAACACTTATTAATTTCCTTTCCGGAGCAAAACCCCTATGGAAATTATATTTAAAACTTTTCTTTCCCTAATTAAATGTGATTTTAAGACTTTTTAAAAACCCAGCTTCATCCAAACACACTATCTAATTTTTCTTTTGCTTTCCTCCATGATATATCAGGTTAATTAAATAATTAATTTCATTACTCTGCCCCCCATTCATTTCCTTATATCTATAATTGATCTCTTCGGCTGAAATCCCGCTGTTCCTCTAGCCCTGGAAGCCCAACCGTGTTGTCTGACCGTCACCACACGCTGCAGCCTGTATGGTGGCATGCATGGTGACCACTCCTCCCTGGCAGGGACCCCTGTTTCGCCAGATGTACGTTAGGCCCATGCATTGGTGCTCCCTCATTGACACCCACCCTTTCGGAGGAAGGGGGCATGGTAGCTAAACAGGGAGCCACTACAATCATCCAGCACAGCTGTGTAATATGGGTCCAGCTACAAGCAGCTACTACTCAATATTGAGGAGTAGAGGTTTCCCCACTAAATAAATCTAATTAGATGGTGATTCCTTCCACAAGGCCATTGAGGACAATAATGCCAATCGGTTACATTTGTGATTTATTTCAGTCTCCAAACTGACTTTGTTATGTGCAAACTTGCCCTACTTTAGATTTTCCTTAGTATAAACATCGAATATAATTATATGACAGAATCATCTTGAATTCATTAAAACAGATCCTGTCATTATATGGATTAATGTCTGGCTAAGCTATTGAAATTGATATCTAAAGATAGAAATTGATATGCTTAATTTTAACGATTATTTATAAATGCACAGCTAAAAAGCATACAGAAATAACACCGCTTAAACTCACAGAACGGTTTCTATGTAGCTTTATAGTATGTCAGGCTATATGTCAGACAGGCCTAGAGTAAATACATACTTTACCTTGAAAGATCTAATTCAATGGAATCTAAGCCAAAGGTCAGGTAGATGTTTTCCTAATTATCTTTTCTCTCATTTAAAAAATTTAACTGTAGTTCATAAATTAGTAACACAATTAATATAATTAATTTATCATCCACTAATATTTGGGCTACAATATTACAAGGACGTTTATCCTTCTGTTTTACGTGTGTCAACAAATATAGTGACAACACGTACAGAAAGTATGGCAATAGAGCTGAAACACTGAAATAGGCCTTTTCATGTTGGTTATTCTGCCCTACAGCTGTCTTTCAACAAAATGTAAACCGTAATTATGAGGCAATATGAGATGTGAGGCGTTTAATTTGAGCTCAGAATGTGACAAAGTTATTAAGCGGACATCATATAGTGTATGATTTGAACATATGGGGACACAAAGGGAGGAGGTGTCACTGCTTAATCCTTTCATGTGTGTCGAGATTGAAAGCACTGAGACCCGTCTATGGAAAAAACAATAACGTGAAAATATATTATGGAATAATCAGCTGCATTGTGAACAAACGTAAGAATGATTCCACCAACACTGGAGCAGCTTGCTTTGACTATAGGCTGTGTAGAACAGAGAACTACAGATAGATTTGGAGACAGGAAGAAATAGCTAAACAGTCTCAGCAAATTGGGCCATAATTAAATGCTTACAAAATTCTGTGCTTAGCCCATTTTGAAATCAAGTGTGTCTTTGAAGCAATTTCCTTTCTTTAATTACAATTTCCTGTCTGCTCTGACATTTACAATGCAATCTTCAGGGATGTGTTTGTGATTCATTATGCTTGCTTCCATCAGTCTGTGGAAATTAGTTTATAAAATAAGACTTCAAATTATAGTGGCCTTTGACCAATAAATCGGGCTCATTATTGTAGGCCTGACAAAAGATTAACAGTCTTGACAACCCAACAGACAGATCAGCAAGAGAGAGAGAGAGAGTGATTGTTAAATTTTTAGCAAATTAAATTTCTTTTAAACAGACAAAATAGGTAGACAGAGATTAAACATCCTTTTTTCGGGTAAAAGATTAACAAAAAAGATTCTTGGCTCTCATAACTGCTGTGCTTCAGGAGTCTGGTGTTACGGCTGCTGGCCATGCATGATTGTGAATATTTATAGTCTTTATGGGTGTAATTCTGCTGGAGTTTAATTATGATTGGTTGCTGTGAAGAGTGTGACTGCAAACCCCAATGTCATTTCCACATGAAAGGATGAACACCCATTTTCTACTGCCAAGAAAGGAGGGGAATATTTAAAAAATGTAGTCCCCTTATGTAATTCAGGTGCACTAAGGCAAATATTTATAGGGGTCAAAATGCTAGATAAGACCATGATCTGTGGTTTAGCCTAAATATGGATTGTACATTCGGTCTGGATAGATAGATAGATAGATAGATAGATAGATAGATAGATAGATAGATAGATAGATAGATAGATCGTGTATTGAAAAACACTCAAGGTGGTTTGTTCATTACATGATGACTGACCACAGATCAGTGTTGCAGTGGATGCAGCAGAGCGCTAGCAGAAAATCCATAGCACTGCATAACACACATATAACATTATAGCTAAGCATCAAATGCTCCAAAGCCACCTGGACATCAGTGCACACCGAATTGAGTGAAGGGTTGCAGAATGTCCACTTTGATTATAGCATTAGCATGATGACCAAAATGACACAGGGAGTGTCGTGCTCATTATGTAGTGAAATGGAAAGTTTGGGCCGCACATCTAAGCTTTGTTTAACGATACAAGGGCTTTTCACTGTAAACCAACAAACTAAAAGCATTCACTTTTCTGTAAAAACAGCATCCATTAAGGCCTATTTTCATAGAAGTTAGACCCTCTTACATGTTATTTGTATTGTATTTAAAGTCCATTTTGTAATGTACCAAAATCCCAGCAGCCTTTACTCACTGTACACGGTGCAATACGCACTAGCGTACGATAACTGCCAGCTCCACAGAAAATTTGCACCCAGGATTGTGTACAAGGTTTCTATTAATTGACATTTTCCATACAGGGGAGCATAGGTTACTTCTGTTAAACCCAAAATATAACCGTAGAATAGAATTGTAGAGCCATACATTGCTTAGAATTTGATTTTAGATGTAAGTAATTAAGCATAAAGACAACAATTATTAAGAATCATTTCTGGACTCTCTTCGTTATCCTGAGACTCTGAAAACACCTCCCCCATCCCTAGTAAGTTTTTAAGTATCATGCAAAGGTTTTATAGAGTGCTAGCAGGGAAAAAATGTTATCCAGTAGGCAGGAAATCTTGGGTAGGACATTGTGTGTGAGCTGTTCCTCCAAAAGTGGCGTTCAATACGTTGACAATGGCATCCTGTAGAAGGACTGCCCAACTTTGCTCGTCGAGGGCCCGACTCCAGCTGGTTTCGGTGCACATTTTAATTAGCACCTGACTGACAGCCGAAGCACCCCACTATCCTAACACATAAAGCAATTAAGAACCAAGGTTGAGCAGCAATCAGCACTCCCAGCTGCCCTCGGAGTTCAGCTGAGCAGCCCTGCATTCCAGCATCGCTCCTGCATTACGTTTAGCAGACTTATGGTCACCGAGTTTTAACCACACTTCAACCAGGGTGCAAAGGACACAGAAACAAAAACTAAAAGCACCAGCTTTCCCATGCTTTTTTCTGTGGCATCCAGCAGTTCTACTGCCAAATGTTGCACTATAAAACAAATAATATGCTGTATATGAGGCATACTTGGTACAACAGCAAAACGACTCTGCAGGATTCCTTCAGAAGGTCTGCAGTCTATATTGGTGTGTTCTTTGAGTGAAAAAAAAAAAAAAGACAAACCTAGATGAGAATTTTGCGCTTCGGTGGCCATTGAAAGATGAGGCAATAAAGTGTTAAACTTGAGTAATCACAAGCTCTCGGGGGATTACTTCCAATAGGGATGGTCAAAAGCCTTGAAATGCGAGCTCCTACTCCGCAACTTTAACATTTGATGAGATTCATTATTGTAGAGGACTGAATACAAGTGTCCTCTGATTACCGGCCTTTCTATTTCAAGTTCCCCACCGGTGAACGCTGCCAGGCTGAAACGTCAATGGGATTAAAATCTCAATTCAACCCAGTCTGTTCTCCAGTAACAAGATTTCATTAAAAGCGAGGGGGGAGGGGTTACAGGGAAGGACTCAAAAGCACTGAAACAGCTGGCATATAAATTATAAAACTGCTTTCTGCTAACTTAACACACCTTCGGGTTACAGGCCCATTATTATTTAATGTTCACAGGAGCAGATTTAATATAAATTGGATTCGTCCTTTCTTTAACCCCACCCTCCCCCCGACCTTTTCAATGCCAGGTACTTGGTAGCCATGCGCAAACCCATTAACATATGAAAATAACATTAATAAAGTGCCTGTGAACTGTATCCAATCAGTTCTTTTTCAATGGCGTGGTATACAAAACAATTAAAAATGGAATTATACTGCATTTCTTTAACATATTCCACAGTAAATGAAACCAGCGAGCAAAAGCTGACAAAAGTTTTGCATGCCCCCCGTGATCCTTAAAGGCACAGAGGTTATAGGGTCACACATTGACAGGTCTCACCCAAATATGCTCATGCAAATGCCATATTAATGAAAAAAAAGAACCAGGTGCCCGGGAGCTAATGAATGTATAGCAATACACTGCTCATTAATTAGAGCAACCCAATAAACAAACCTAAAGGTTTATTCATTAGTAGACAACTTTGTCATTGTAACTGGTGAATGGTGCATTCCCTCAGGGTATGATTTTGGTACCCAAGGGCCTTTTTAGTGTGATATTCAGAAACAGGAATGAGGAGAGAGCAGATAAATCACTTTTCAGTGTTGTTACCCAAAGCTCTTTAGGCAGTGCGCTGCCACTGATTGAAATTACAAGCAAGTTAATGCCTCAGCAACTACATAAATGAGGTTGGACATATTAATACGGAACACGAGTACCTTTTCTTTGCACAAATGTCCAGGAGAACCCCCGGTATGTGGTTATTAATACCTTTTAAAAGGATTTTGCAAATCGCTTTTGCTCCTGAAGTCTCAGCCTTCCAAACATCAGTTGAGCAAACTCCTGTTTAATTTTAAAGGAACCCGGGATGTAACCACGTTGCATTATAATCACGGTGCGGATGCAAACTGAATCACACTCAACACTAAGCCCACACTCCTCTGCTCTCTGCAGCGTTTAATGCAGATTTTTAAAAATTCATGAAATTTACATTCCATTTCAAACTCCAAAGCAGACGGCCCGCCCGTTATCTGTCAGCGTACACCAGGGAGGCCTCCCACACGTGTACTCAGACAAGACGCTGTGGGCGTCAAGAGAGAACAAAGGCAATCCTCATAGGGACGTCCACACAGGAGAAGCACATCATGAGTTCTTGACCACACCTTGAATGCTGTTCAGAAAAGCCAATGGGTGCCTTTCCATTCCGGTCAGCAGAATCCAATTCATGAGTTTAAAAGGCTGCAACAAAGATTGTAGCGATGGTAGGGGAAGGCCCCAACGAATGTTTCTACGTGGTAAACTGTAACTAAGCTTCTCCTTCCGTTTCATTTCCAGACCTTGCACCAAGGCTGCGATCATATGGTAAACTCTTCAAGAGGCTTGCAAATGGGGAAGATTTACAGCCAATTATACATCAGCCTTTTTAACATTCAATTTGGCACCCAGTGTCGCATCTTTAAAGTGATTCCATTACATCTTTGTATCCATATCCTCACTGCCGAGTCGTTTCTTTTCAATGCGACAAATTAGTTCTCCAAAGATGACAGAAATCTTTTAGGAAAGTGGGCCGGAGTTGCGGTCCCAGGATGCAATGCTCCCAGCAGTTGCATCTGCTCCATTCTTTCATCTTTCTCTTTTGTTAAGTGGGAGCTGTCATATTATGAGGAGAATTGGTGACTCCTTCCCAGCCCAGACGCCTGCTTTTCTCTCGTTACAGTGGCTGGCAGGGTGGCAAGCTTGTACAAAGGAGAATGCACCAGAAACACAGAGGGGAGTGGAGTTAGAGGAAAACAGTTTGGGAATTAAGGTCATTAATTTTCTACTTTCAAGGCCTGCCACACAGATAGAGATAAAGTCAGCATAAATATTCCAGCAAAGTTTCGCCTGTTTTTCTCCTCTCCCCTTTTTCATCGGCACCCCATTTATCTCCCTGCTGTCAATTAGAGGCGAAAAGCAAAGAACTAATTAGGAACTGTGCAATTTTAATTAGCTGTTTTGATAATTAAACTAATTGGTTCCCTTGTGTTTCTGCAATGTGCACTGAGTTCTTTTTTGATATCTGGGCTGCAGATTTCCCATCCGTTGCTTAATTAGTTACTTTTGCATTAAAAAGGAGCCTTTCTTAATAGCCTTAATTTGCAGCTGAAAAGGGAATCTACCGTCAATAATTTGTGTAATTGGTAACCGTTTGATTGTAATTTAGAAGCACGGCCGGACAGCTCTGCATGTCTAATTCTTAATGACTGGGATTAAAGATGGATTAAATGTTTGGTTAGGCGATCTTTTTTTTTTTCTAAGACAACGTTTAGTCTATTTTTAGCCGCTTCTCCTCTGCTTTAATGAGAAAGTGTACAATGAGTGTGTTTTAAATAGGTTTGACAATTAGAACGAGAACCTCCTGAAGCCTGGTGGATGTTTACAGGCCTCATGTTTCCACTGCCTGCCTGCCTCCCTGTCTGGGAGGCCCTGCAGTGCTATGGAGCCCTAGAAATATGGGGGCCTTATGCACCCATAATAAAACTCCTGATGCCAAGCTAGACAAAATTGCATATTGCACTACTAGTATCTCTAAAAATAATTTGAATCTCATATTCAAAAGAGAAAAATGCAGTGACCAGCCACTAGGAGGGGCTATAACCATAACTCTTTGGAGAAATTGAAATACTATTCTCATCGATGAACTATGACTTTTAACAAAACTCTCTCTACATCTCAATACACCTATTGTTCAGTGACACAGAGCACTAGGTAGTATGGAAGTTAAACTTTTCCGGTTTTATAAAAAGTTGATGTTTTTATTGAAAATAGCCAATCAGATTATTTGCGGAACTAAATCCGGTCTTTGTATTTGTTTGATGCTTTGTACTACAGACTTCCACACTGCCTACACACTCCATGTAAGATACTGAACGAGTCTGAAGTTGCAGCCCCCTGGTGGTTGAAAAGACAAATTGCTATGTGATATGTATACTGAAGTGTGCATGTTTTACGTTTTAGATTTTATACATTTTCGAAATGGCACCTGCAGAAACTGTTTGTCACAGAAATATGAATATATCTGCTTCATTTCACAACTTTGCTACTAATAATGGTTGCCACTATTACCAAAAAAGAGAAAATTATACCTGTAACAAAATGACTTTCATTTTTTAAAGGTAAAATCATAATATGCAATCATATTTCTCCATTATGACACCCAAAGTGGACAAAACTGGACTGATGTTTAACTTTATATTACAAAAGAATGCCAACAGAATGGCACCCAGCTAAACAAAACACTGAACAGAACAGTAAAAAAATATATAAAAAATATATTTATTGATACATTTTAAGCAGGAAACTGATTCGAAGAACACATTCATACAGCCTGTCCTTCGGCTCACTTAGACAGCACATTCACTTACTGTCATGAAACACGGTGTAAGCTCTATAGCCTGCATTCCCACCCAATCAAACATTCAGAGATATCCTGCCTGCAGAAAAGGAATACCTGTTGCTGCCTGACGAATCGGGGTTAATTACAGATTGATGTTTGCCAGAGACTGAATGCAGAACACTGCATTGATGGGCCTAGTTAATTAACGGCATAGCAGAGAAGTAATTTGGGTTTTCATAAATCGCAGCTGCACCCTACAGTTAACCTTTAGGTGGAGAGGGTCTGAGTTGTGTGGTGTCCACAGCAGTGAACGAACGGTGTCCTTTCTTAAATTTAATAAATGGAGATGACATGGCATGAGACACACCTCTAATATGGGCAGAAAAACAGTACAGATTACAGTTAGACTTCACTTCACCCCTTAAACTTAAGAATCATGTCAAAAGACATGCTTTTATTAACAATATATCTTGCTGGCAAGTTTGGAGTCTAAAATGGTGAAAAAAAAAAGAATTTAACCATAATTGTAAATGAAATCTATGTTAATTTAATGAATCTCACTCATACATTGTCTTATTTGCCCCCAAGCTAAACGCATAAACAGAAGCACATATATTTGTCTACTGCGAACATGCCTTACGTAGTGACATATTTGTACTTTCAAATGTCACATGGCCATTTGAAGTTGGAGGTTTATGACACCATACCATTTGGTTCTTTTCTTTTTGTGTGTGACTGGATTAATTACGTGCCTTTCACTTTCTGCCCGAGGTCAGCGAACATACATTTTTGGTTGTAAGTCATCAATCTGTCTGACTGCTGAAATGAAAAGTCGGGGATGTCAACCAGAAAGTCACTGGCAGAGGACCATACAATTGATTTTGGTGAGGGCAAATTGTTTCTCTATGATCACGGCAGCCTACTTAAATGTGGATATAACCATGATTGGTGAATTCCACACATGATATAAAACTAACCAGTAATATAAAAGTGGACACTCAGGATATTGGAAAGAAGAAATTCATTCAATTTCTAACACAGTATGAAAGGTCCACAGCATACTGTATTGATTTCTCTGAAGGCCAAATGGTGATAGTTCCTCTGATATTTATAATCAGTTACCTCGCACTTAGTCGCATGATATTTCTCTGACAACAGGATTTCTTTTACCATAAAACGAATTATATTTGGCACCCATGTGCGTGCGTCTCAAGCAGAAGACGCTTTAATCAATAATGATTTCCATACACGTAAAAAAAAACCGTAGCAAACTAGATGTGCTTTACGTCGCCTGTTGTCAAACAAGAACGCACTCTGCTTTTGAACAGTTAATCTGGGTCGTATCTCTCCCTTAATTAGATAACAGCCTCTGCAGATCAAGCCAAAGTACAGGTCTTTATGGTTTCGCTATAAGACAGTAGAAGTCTCGTCCAGACCATAACAGGCAGCCAGCAATCATATTACCAGACTCAAAGCTCCTCTATCTTTCGATTCCAAGCGCTGGCTCATTTGTACTACTATATCATTTAAAAACATTTCTTACTCAGTTAGGAAGAGCAGTTCTGAGCATTTTAGTCAGCGTGCGGATTTATTCCGAGAAAAACTAATAAATACAATTAGATGCAATTTATGTCAAACCTTTTGCATAATGGAAAAGGCGAAATACTCGGCAGTCGGATACGTGTCGTTATAAAACCAGCATTATCACTACCTTGCGTGATCTCCCCACAAACACACACACACACACTCTCCCCATCCGTCTCTCTCTCTCTCTCTCTCTCTCCAGCACAGACACACGCGCGCGCGCGCCCCCCCCCACACACACACACACACACACACACGCACACGCGCGCGCGCGCGCGCCCACACACACACACACACACACACACACACACACACACTTCTTTCCCTTAGCTGTGCTTTTGTGTTTTGTCAGAATTAATGAGAAAAGTTCCCTTGCCCTAGGGGTAATTAGTGTCCTTGGAGTTAAATAAGCTAATACTTAGACACCTCTGGCACAAGCAATTATGTTTGTGTATTGAATAATTGATTCAAAGAGGGGGGGAAGGGCTGCTAATCAGATCTGAGCATAATGAATTGATTTAATTAACAGGGGAATCAGAGGGTCTCTGGGAACTGCGCATTTATTCAGCAGCACTAGAGAGTGCGGCACATAAATTGGAAGAGAGAGGTAGTGAGAGTATGCTTTTAGCACTTGTCAGGTTTGGAATTGGATTTTTTAATAAAGTAGCTAGAGGTTTCGGCGCAAATAAAAGCGGGAAAAATCATTTTACCGAGAAGAGAGCTGACCAGCAAAAATCACCTCTGCTTTTGATCCGCTGAGTACTCTTAGCAGGTTTTAACGGGCAAGTCGAGCGGTTTTTCTCCCCCCTCCTCCTTCGCATGGAAGATATGGTGGTGAAGCTGAAGCTGAAGCTGTGTTTTTCGGTTGTGAGGATCAGCTTTAGTTTAGCTAGTGGATGCTTTTTTGATAACAGGGGACCAAGTGCGAAGTGAAAAGGAGGAGCTGTCAAATTTCTCCAAAGACGACCACATACATAATAAGTAAGGCTGCGCTTTATTTTTATTTTCATGGGTATCCATAATTAGGCTGTCTCGTATTTTTATATATATATTTTTTACTGGAGCGCCGTGCAGTTTAGCGCTATCCGCAGAAAAACGGCTTGGTTATCTTAAAGCTCCACGGGAAGAAGCAGGCAGGACCGGGGTGCTGAAGGCTGCAGGAGCCGGGTACGGATCGCCCGGAGCCGTACTCCCCGTTCCCCAGGACCATGGTGCTGGACAAGGAGGAAGGTGAGGAGGAGGAGGGGAGCTGCCAGCTGTCGCCCGTTCGTTCGCATGTCACCAAGTGTGTTCTTTATTCCGCTACAGCAAGGAAGGGTCGCAGTTGAGCATCATTTAAACCGACAATCCCAGTATAGTGAGAGGTGACTCTGCGCATTGGCTTTTGTATTTTTTTTTTTTTAAATTTGTTTTGTCGGAACGGTACTTTAGTTTTTTATTTTTTGTATGCAAAGTTCTGAAACGCGATTTCGCACGTTTTAACTTTGCACATCGCTGATACACTTATGTTGGATCCGGCGACAGCATGCACATCTGTAATCATTAATCTTGACGCGTTTTATTCGCTTCTGATTGTGCACCGTATCCAGATGTGGCCCATCTTAGGCGTCCCGTATCTGATGCTCCGCTGCCGTCATCCCCGTTTCAGTGCGATCAGACGGCGTGTAGCGCTATATTATCGAACCTTTGGCGCTCCTGCTGACCGATCTGTCACATCTGACGTTGCAGATCCACTACAACGCTATACTGAACGTCGTTTCGCGTCGAGACGCACATGCTGCAATACTCTGCTACAGGACTATAATCGCACAGCGATCGTATTAGTTTAACTTGTTGCAGCCACAACAAGTTAAGGTTCACGATCGTCCCACACGTGAAGTTTTTCCTATTACGGTAGCATAGACGTATACTAGGATGGTCTTGGTGGCACACGATGTCAGACACTCTGATCACGTCCAGCTACATTAAGTTGGACGGGGGATGGCGATGACTTATTGTTGCGCGTCTAAGACAACTTTCTGGAGCTCTTGGATAGGGAGCAGACCTGCTTACAGATGTATTTCCCCCTCACTATGTTCGTGTCTTTAACCTAATTTCATAAAGGGGTGTTCAAACGTCACCCCCAAGCCCTTCTGATCCGATCTAACTATTCTTGTCCTCTCTCTCTGGAAACATTTGTCATCACATGCATTCAGTTTTCGCCGGAGGCTTTTTTTTTTTTTTTTTTTAAACTAATGGCTCGCATTTCAAACCCATTATTTATGTTGGAAAATGGATATTTCGTGTCTATTTTAGCGGACCACCCTTTCAGTTACCCACATAAAACCAATAACGGGAACGGCACAAACGCATATTGGTCTCCCGAATTCGCTTCTTGCTAATGTATCTAGATTAACTCAACTGTAAATTGTCTCCTTTGTAGGTCTGTCTTGCTAAAAGTTTCGTATACGACTCATGATTTGGATGGCTTTTAACGACTATTGGCTAAGCAATATGGTAAATGTACAAGGTGATGCAAATGGCATTAGTGGGAGAGGATGCACAGGAGCATGTAATGCAGTCAATACTACATTAACTACTGATGCCCAATTACAGAAACGGGGAGAGTGGCTTTTAGGAGCATTAGGACTTGCAGAAAAAGCTGAGATCACCTGCTGCTCATTGCCTAAAAGCTTCACCCTTTGCTTGCTGGGTCCGACCAACTGCGCTGGCATTTTGGCAGCGACGTCGAGAGCACTCTGGAGCTGCGCTTTCATGGTGTCATTAATGTCTGCCTCATTCTAAAAGGTGGGGGGTGTGCAGAGAGAAATGTGTACTAGTAGTCCACAGAGCCATTTGTCCCATGCAATTTTGTTTGCTTCTCACCAGTGTGAAGGCCAGTTTTATCATTTGCCAGAAGTGTCTGGCATATGGGTTTCATTCACGGCAAGACTTGCTCGTAGAAAATTGTAAAATGAAGACTCTGACAAATATGGCTTTTAGACATTCTGTGCTGAAATGTAAGCATAGCAGAATGTTCCTGAAAGCCTCATGTGGATACTGGGAAAACCCAGAGAATCCCCCTGAATGAAAAATCTTCACTTTCCGTAATCTCAATTAGGAAATGCTGGGTATGGAATCTCTCTTGGCAGATCCGTTTTCCTGTCGTACAGTGAAGCTGCCTTAACATTTTTAGTTAATGGATTAGGTCCTTAGAAAGTCCTTTTGGAATATCGTCCAAGTATGTGGGGAACAACACATCCTGTTGCATATTACTGGGCAGAAACTCAGGCTGGTAAATCATTGTGCCCACACTACACACAGTTAGGGAGAATCATAACTGAAAAGAACTGTTGCATATCGGAATTTTGACCCTATGTTTTAAGAAAGCTTCACCCACATGTTAAATCTATTGTCCTTTTAAATCAACAAAAAACTAAAATGCTGAACTTCATCCTGATATGAACAATTTCTTGAATATGAAATCTGTGATGCAGCTGGAACAAGTACTGTAGGTCCTTACCGGAAAGATTCTCATTGAGCAACTAAACATGATCTCTTTGGTAAGGTACCTATATGGTTTTTTTTTTTTTTTTTTTTTTTTTTTTTTTTTTTTTTTTTTATAAAAAAAGGGGGGGGGAAACCTTGTGGGGAAATGTCATCACTTGTAGATTACCTCTGCACTCTAATGTATAGCCTTGTATGCTTGTCCAACAAATTCCCCACATTCACAAAGTGGGTGATTGAAAAGCAGCATCTCAAATGAGTGTAACCTTGTGATCTGTTGGCTGCTGTAATATAACTAAAGCTTCGGGCAGTTTTTTAACACTAAAATGATAAAAATTGCTTCATTCTTTTTCACCAAGTTACCATAGTAATTCTGTCTTGTAGCAGTGTTGTATTGATTTAGAATGTGGACAGTAATATTTCTTCTGTTTCTCTGGGCTGATTTCTAATTTCCACTTGGAGATTACTTTTTATGCATTTGTTTATACATTTCTACAATCACTTCCCTTCTCCTGCAAAGTAATTTTCTCTTTGCTATTTTCCAAGCTTATTGGCTTGTCTTAAATTAAACTTGCCAATTTCAAATATTGAAATTTCATCAACACTGTTCCCCTCTGAGTTTAATGCAATATGACATCTCATTTTAGTGCTTTAATACTCTTAATATGAAGGTAAAAGGTGCAATGGGGGGGGGTTGAGATGTCTTTGTTTTCCCCCCAATATGGTGTATCATTGTTAATACATGTGCTGGTTTTAATTGGCTGACTTTTAAATGTTGGAAATTACCAGGAGTGCTTGTTAGATTCTGCACCTAGGTGAACTGACATGGGGACATTCCAGAAAGTGGGCTTGCCATACCTTAACCTAATTTGAGAACTAAAAAGCAACTTCAGGATTTGTTGAGTTTCTCAAGATTTCTGGTTTGACCATAGGATATGTTAAGCCTGCTTTCTGGAATATGCCCTGGTTTACAAAATCCGCTAAACTTAATAGCCTAATTTTATAACTGCCCCCCCCCCCCCCCCCATGAACTAGCAAGTTACCATTGGAATCAAACTTTTATTAAATTGACAGTGACAGGCATTTAGCAAACACCTGAAACTGTACCTTTTAAATTGGAAAATGAAACGTGCTCTGCATGTTCTCCATCCATCTTCAGGAAAATGGGTGGATGGACATCCCACTCTTATACTAAAATGAATGCCTTTGGGGGGGGGGGGGTCCCGTAAGATGGAAACAAGCAGAAGGTACATCCCCCTTGATACTGATTTCTAGGGTATAAAAGCTGCAAAGAGTCACCTTTATCATGTGGCGTTGAGGTTTAAGACTGTAAGATGTCAGTGATCTTGTTGCTCATGAGTTTAAGCCACCGATGATGACTTGCCATTTAAATACACCAAGCAGAATCCCTTATATTTTGGGCTAAATAATCTAATGTTCTGTACAACAACTACACAACAAGGTCTTTACAATTTCTTTTGGGGCCAAAGGTCTCTGTTTTAGTGACATTTTCTTATTCTCCTAGACAAGCTGTGTGTCCCTATTGGCAGTAAAGAGGTAGTCCCACAGTTACCTGACTGGTCTGTCTGCATTTTCTATGCCTGGGGCCAGGCCACGTAACTCAGAATAGGCTAAAAGCAGTTTTGTGTTGGTGTTTCTAGTGTCAGTGGCTCTTATGACAGCCTCCAGTAGCCTTTGTGAAAGGTGGGGCTTGTCTTTTGTATGAAGCCTAAACGTCAACTCCAAAGATCTCTCTCCAAACAAGGATCAGTTGATCAGCTTTCTTTTGCATCTCTGCATGTTTGCATTCATGCCCTAATTATAGTTGGGTTTTTGCTCAGCCACCGATAAAGCGATTTTTACCTGAGTGCACAATGTATAGGTTCTCTTTCAACACTCTTCAGCATCACCCAACACTTAAAGAGCTTCACTTACCCTGGTCAGAGAAGTGATGATGGGTCGTCTCAGTGGAGCTGCTTCTGCTAATGGTACAAACGCTCAGTTGAAAGAGGGCACATGGCTACGTACTGTTGATTTTACAGTAGGTGGCTTTTAATTTTCTCTCTTTGGTGTCTTAACCACATGTAGTTCCCCAGGGCTGCTTTGCCGTAGCATGCTTACCGGCACACTCCACAAGACTCCCTGTGTCTGCTGAAGCTCAAACTTGAAAGCCTTTGCTAGCTTGGTATAAATTGTAACGCTGTACTACTTGATATGCCTGAGCTACTTTGGGTTCTAATTCCCTGTCATGCTCGTTCTAGTTTCATGTAACTGGTCTGTGAGCTACCCTATATCAGAAGACGTTCCAGAGTGCCCCCCTATTTGGGAAAAGTTGACTTTTGTGGTGCACAGTGGCATGTCTTTAAAGTAACAAATGTCCTCTATGGTACCAAATCAAAAGGAAAGATCAGTCAAAATGCTCTTCCATAAAGTAGCATGTTGACTAGCCCCATCAAGGGCCCTCTTTCTACTCTAACAGCGATCCATCTTTCTTAACACTGTCAGTCATCTTGAAGTTTCTCTTTGGAAGTCCTGGCTCTTACAGCTTGAAGTATCTTATGGAGTTCAGGGGTAGTGGTGTTGTGTGGGGGGGTTTAACTAAATCATGGATGGCATGAGGCTGAAGCTGTTAATTTATGGTAGTTTGGTTATAGCCTACGACACTCAGGTTTATTATGTCACTCCCAACTGCATATGTCACCATATGAGGCCTGTAATTCAACAAATCAGAAGAATGGGGAAACATATTATTTGAAAGGGTTTTCAGCCACACAAATGAAATCTTTTTTGTTTGCATTACAATGTTTACAAGCTGGTAATCATTGTAATGAATAATTTATGTGCAGATTGAACCCAAAGTGCAGTGGCTTTGCAATGTATCTGTTTATACAATTTGATCGTCTCTTCAGCTTGTTAACAGTAGAAGACCTTGCTAAATGCATCCTAAAATTGTCCCCTGATACATATAGGCTGATGTTTAAAGGTGGAAGGGTGTTTGTGCATGTGTGGCCAGCATGTCTCCTCTGTACTCGTCTCTTTTTTCCAGGAGAGCTGGTAAGGATTAGTGAACCCCAGGAGGGTGTTGTACGGCTGAATTATGATGCAGGTAATGCGCTTTGGCTATGAGATTTCAATTTGTCAATCTAGAAGGGAGTGGTGGGGGGTGGCAAGTATTCACATTTTGGGGTGTCATGGTTTTCAGACATGTTAACCACAAGCCATGCAGAGCTGTTACAAGAGCCCAGCTGAGCACTACAATGAAGTAGTAATGAATTCTTGTCAGGAAACTTCTAATACAATGTGATTGGGGTAATTGCTTTAAATGCTGTTTAACCGTATTTGCTGATGATCTTGTCTGTATGTAATCCCCTCGCAGTTTCTCAGTGGTCTTTGGAGGCTACAGCTCTAATGCATTTGATCTTCTGCACTATAAAGCTGACACAAGTACTGGGTGGCGAGGTTAATTCCCCTTTTCCGGTTCTTGACCCCTTGAATGTTGCATCTCGACGCTCCTATCTAACAGGAATTTAAGGCGTGGGGTGTGCCGTAGTGTAGCTGCTCTGTGTGGCTTTTGAGCCAGGGTTCTTGAAAGCCGTTTGTCTGAAGCCTTACGTCTGCATGTTAATTTGCACCGTTAAAAAGGTTGCGGTTGCACAGTCACATGGTGAAAGCGATGAACCCCCTGTTCCCCGGATGACTACTGAGACCCTATCATGGATGCCAAAGTCAACCTTTTGAAAGTAAACAAATAAGATTAGGTTTTGTTCAGTGTGAAATGGTGAAGTTACTTACTTTTGCATCTACCCTTCATATACTGGTTGTTGGCAAATCTTGGACTCGTTGCCTATGAATTAGGGAACCTTGCTGTTATCGCTGGTGTGCTTCCCCGGCCTAGGATTGATTCATTATTTATCCCATTAGGAGTGGGGTTGCATGAGCAGGGCAGAGTTGCTCACCCCCTGTGGTGAGCCTGCATTAATCCGTATGCCTTTCTCACCTTTGTACCTCCATTTCAATGCCTCAACAGTCCTCCAATGGGGTACCTGTCTCCTGGCCGCTCCACCCGTCAGAATGAAGTCTCCTGTAATTGCGAGGAAGCCTCAGCTTTTCACGCTTCATCTGTGGCCCTCAGTCCGACAGACGTCCGCTTGTGCTTCCTGCATCCATTTGCTCACTTATTGTGCTTCTGCCCTGTGATGTACGAGTGCCACATTCAGCAGCCGATGACAGAAATGCAGCGGGTCCTGCAACTGGTTACACCGCCAGGATGACGTCTGTGCAACAAGGAGAGCTGTTTCGGCCCAGTGGGTGCGTGCACGCACGTCCAAAATGTACCCATGACATCATCCTTTTTTGACATCACTCAGCACAAATCCCGTTATGAAGTCTCTTAGCAAACGGATGCCGTCCGTTTCTGGGATGGTTCTTACAACCATGATCGTATGGTGAAAAGAGCCTGTTGCAACTTCAGCTCCTCTTTTGAAATAACTGCAGCCCTTGAAAGGACTCCACCACCTGTGACTTGTCACAAGGCCACTTGTTTGCATAAGAGGTTGTTTATGCTACTCCTGGGGGGGGGGCCTTCAAAGAGTGGGTATCCAGTGATGATTCAGCTCTGTCCTATAGATGACACAAGGATGGTGCAGAACACCCTTACCTCAGAAGTTCTGGTTGAACCTTCCTATTGTAACCCAGCATAATGAGGAGCGGGTGCCAGGCCTACTTCTGGGGCAGGGCTGCCGACGGCTCACCTTCCAGAACTGTAATCTCACCGGGCCCACACGGAACCATGTGCTGGAACACGCTGCCTTCTGTAATAACCAGAGACCATGCCAGTTCTCACTTCTCAAAATAAGCAGTAATGAATTTAATTAGAAAGCTGTTGCATGTCTCCGAGATGTGCTTCTTTAATTAACCCCATGTGACTAAGTTTAAAAATACTAGGTTAGTCGTGGGGAGGGAGGAGGAGGGAAGGAATGCTAATGAAGTTGTACATTAATTAGGACCACGCTGGAAGCCAAACCGCAGCGAACCGGGCGGAGAAAATGACAATGAACATTCAGCGCTTCGCCTCAGAAAGCGAGAGGGGCTTTAGCGCTGACTTCAGTGTGAAGAAATGCACGTCTGACGTGATGGGTGGAAGAAAAGAAGCTGTGTTCCAGACCATTCTCTTGAGACCCCCCCCCCACACACACACACACTTCATGGGTGAGGCTCCCCCAGCGTTGTTGCACACCTAGTGCAGCACCCTCATTTGGAGGGGATCAGGATTAATTATGACTGCAGAGACGGGGTGGAGACTGCCTTGTAACGGCAGGGGTCGGGACACTTGTAATGTGTGAAAAGGGCAATTATTCCCCAAGACAAAACCCTCCCTTATCCAGCGCACAGCTGGGGTCAGAGCATGGGATGCAGCACCGGGACTTGTTAACGGCACTGGGCTACACAGTTTTGCAAAAGTAGGTCCTACTAATGAAGCGCTTCCTCCTTGGCATGCAGGCTTGGCACTGCCCGTTTCGATGGGTGTCTGATTGGCCAGTCCAGGAATGTAAGACGACTTTGTAAACAAAGGAGGGGGGGAGGAGGGAGAGACCACACACGATCAATGACTGTGCTTGCAGTTATTACCAACCCTAATAACAGCTGCTAAATCCTAATCACTGTGTATTCGAGTATGCTTTTGGAGCTGCCTTTACCCTGTTGGGAATTTTGCCTCATTATCCTTGAGACTCTACATATCAGCCATAAATACTGATGTCTAAATCCTGTGCACCCATAATAAATAGATTTTCCTGTTTGCCCTACTTTGGTGGTCTTTCACACCAAGTACTGTTTCTTTGTGTCTCAGTTGCTTCTCCTAGGCAGTATAATTGTCAGTAGACAAAGTTCCTGTACAGCTTTGAATTGGCTGGAGTCAATTCCTGTGGATGACAGTACAGCAGGTGCCTGAGATCTCTCCCACAGGTCTCTATGCCAAGGCCCCTGACACACTGCTCCAGGTCACCATGGCTACAGAACAGTTGTGTATGCCCACACGCACTCCTAAAACTCTTATGCTACACTGAACCTGTAATTAGGAAACATCATAGAATACTGGACATTTTTTCTGTGAGTATAATAAACTTTGGAAATGTGTTGTGGTCCTGGCTCACGCATCAACAGGCCAAATGTTCCACCCATTCATCTTATTAAACTGCTTATCCTGGTCAAAGTTCTGGGGACTCCTGGAGCCTATCCCAACCAGCATAGGGTACAAAGATGGGGTACACCCTGCATAAGATGCCAGTCCGTCACCAGACACTTACTCACACACTACCAGTTTTTTTGAAATGCCGATTAGCTTAACTACATTGGACTGCAAAATTCAGACATGTCAAAGGCAGCACTCAGCTCACACCTCTGGGTTTAACTGTGCTATCCACTAACAATCTTAAGAGTTATAATCACTGAGATCATTATTTATACCTTATGACAAGATGTATAAGTGGTGAGTAGCAAACCAGTTAAGCACTTCTTACTCGTACCCATAGGGTCATCTGCTCGAGTACTCTGGTGTACTTTAAATCAGGTACTCTGCCTTAACGGGTATGTGTTCTGCTTGGGATCTCACTGTCAGCTAACCAGCTGAATTAATGAAATTCTGTTGCTGTACTCAACATGAATTGTGGGTGTGAAAAGTGAATTGACTGATGAATGGCATCTTTCATAAACTGCTTCAAATGAGCTACCAGTGATCTTATGTAATATTTACATATTGCCATGAGCTCCTGTTAAAGATCTCCAGGAATTCAGTCATGCAACTTGTTTTGCTTTTTTTTCATCATTGGAAGATGCAGTCCTATTTGCTGTGGTAATTGGGTTGTAACACTTTTACAGAATTTTCTCAATGTCTGTGTTTTTTTTTTTTTTTTTTCTTTTGATAACCTTGCACTTCAATGTTGATTTCGGAAATTGTAGATGGTTTTTTTTTTTTTAAAGATTTTTGAAATGAGCTTGCCCAGAGATCTGATACCTCCATAATGAAAACCGCATGGTCGGATAGTTTTAAATGCAAACCAAGCTCTTTGCACTCTTTAAAAATATGAGGAGTAGCTATGTGGAAAAACATTGGGCCTGGTTCAGACTGTTGGAATGGCTAAGATATCTGGCAGTAAACCTTTTCTCTTTTCAAAGGCATTTTGCTCTACAAAATGGGAATCAGATGGAATGGCCAGAGATTTGCTTTCGTCTGATTAAAGTGGAAGCCCTCCACCTCGGCTATATTGTCCATCTTACAACACAGGTCCTTGTTTTGGTGGTAGTAGAAAACACGGGTGAAAAGCCACACCAGGACTACGCAGCGATCGGCGTGCTCTACTGAAAACCTACTTCGTCCTGGCAGCGGGGCATTTGTGTGACTTCCACGCCCTTGTGCCACTGGCAGGGGGCTACACCGGACCATCTTAGAGCGATGGTTTTAGCGGGAGCGACCCTGTGCGTTCCTCAGTGTGTTACGACTGATGAGGGTGCCGGTGCCTGCACCACCTGGCTCTGCACCATGTTCCCCACCCGCCTCGGAGCGCGCTCTTAACACAGAAGCGGTGTGAGATCCTGCGGTCTGAGGCTCCGGTGACGTAGCCTTGAATCTAGGTTAGGAGTGAAGGCTTTCCCTTATTACCTTTCTTCCATCAACACCCGGTTACGAGGTAGCTACACACGGGAGACGAGCCACAGGGACCTCAATAACAAAAGCAGACGTAGCGGTGGTGTGAAGAGCATTCACGGCAAGTTAGTCATGAAACGCTCAAGTATGCTGTTATTGGACAGGTGGGGAGGTGCAAATCCATTCATTAGAGGTAGGGACAGTGACCTTAGTGTATAATTAGTTCTCTCAGTCAAAACAAAGATATTGAACAGAATAGGCAATTAGCTGTCATAAATGGCGAATCAAATATTTTGGAGTGTTCCCTTTGGGACTTGGACAGGTCCTGATTTAACATTTACACCCCCCCCCCCTAAATAAGCTGTACCAAATAAAAATAATCACTGTAACAAGTTAATCTTCATTTAAAACCGTGTTGTCCCAGAGTGCTGTGGTATTTGTCTAGTTTTTAATTTTTTTTCATTACTGCCCCTAAATTTGAGT
>JAACJT020000007.1:19490586-19501528 GCA_009936485.2 Gymnarchus niloticus
GGGTTGGGACCGCCCCTTTTTTTCAATTCCCCCCCCCCCCCCCCCCCCCCCCACACACACACACACACACACACACACACACATCCTCAAGTGCGCGCACACACACACACAGCAGCTCTCGTTTGCTCCACTCATTAGGCCTGTTTTTAGCTCTGCACGAGTCTGACAGGCCAGCTCTTCCGGCGCACCTGCAGAGACGCTCTAACAAGCCGTGAAATGCAGGTAGAACAGATCGCCTTCAGCCAGTGCCGCTTCAATTTGAAGCTTTTTAGCTTCATTTACACTGAACATTGGCATTTATACCCTGGTTTGTGATCCTTATATGCTTGGGCTTCAAGGACGCTGTTCTAAAGAGGTGATGGAGGTAAAGGTTCTGGAGGCCAAGCAGTTGGCTAATCGATGGCTCCAATCAGTAGACATTCACCAATTAGGTGCCCCTATTCCGCTTTTGATAAAGAACCCAGGTGGCTGAACACCTACCTGTGCTCTCAGTCATGCCCAAATCCATGCTATAAATTTGACTAACAAGCTTTTTACTCCTGCCTTCCCCCCCTCACAGTTACCACCTTTTCAAGGCCAAATGCTAATTGTGTAACACTAAGTCTTGCCGGTCTGTATTAGGTTAGAAGTTACTGAACAACTGCAGACTTAAAAAAATTTTTTTTTTTAAATCATGGAGGAGGGGTGAAGATGTTATCCAGAACACACACCAAAAAATTCTGTGGTTATTATGGGAAGAAAAAAATAACAATTTGGCTTAAAAAAATACTATAAACACAGTTGTAAAAATGACAACCTATGGTATTATACGCTAACCCCCCCTCACACACGCACACACACTTCCTCCTCTCAGCTGACTTTGTGAAATGGAGAGTTTTTTTCCCTCTGAAAGCTGCACTAATGAACAAGCTTTTTACTTGTTATGAGAACAGAGCAGTGGGGCTCCCGGTATCGCTGACCGAGTCCTACAGAGAGTCTTGTTTCCAAGATCACAGAGCCGTCGCCAGCACCGGTTGGCTTCACTGGATGGATCGATAGCACGGCTTGTGTGAGAGTGTCTTGAGAGCCGTCGTGGCGTGCTCTCTGCTGTGGCCCAACCCAGAGTGGAGTGCTGCCAGCGCCCAACCCAAGAGCGGCAAATGTCAGCCGCGGATGGACTATTAGTGTTTACGACGGTTATTAAAATGGACTTTATTTGTCCTGTCGGAGTCTCAGAGCCCTCCCTCCTCTCCTAAAGTGGGAGCCTGGGTGGCAAAGGGCTAATTTGTGGATTCTGTCACTGTTCCCGGCGTTCGAGGCGAGTTAAACAATGGCGAGAGGTTGGGCTGTTATGTAAAACTTGCCGTATGGTTGCCGCTGTCCACGATGTGTTTCAGGCTTGAGTTCAGGAAGTTATTTAATATCAATCAATGGAAAAGCGAGGCTGTTCTGTATAAAAAAAAAGAATAAAAAAAACGTTCATTCAGTGCCATGAGAGTATCCAAGTGTTATGTGCTGAGGTCTCCAGGAGAAGAACCCATACTGAAGTCCCGAAGCTCACACACTGTTCCAGGGATTCCATTTGCTCTGGTGTGACTGAGAAACAGAATGTGACGCTTGCCTTCCTGTCGCTGCAGGTGTACCGATGCTCTCCATGCAGCCCAAGGGCAAGCAGAAGGGCTGTGCCGGGTGCAACCGCAAGATTAAAGACCGCTACCTGCTTAAGGCCCTGGACAAATACTGGCATGAGGACTGTCTAAAGTGTGCCTGCTGTGACTGCCGCCTGGGGGAGGTGGGCTCCACCCTCTACACCAAGGCTAACCTCATCCTCTGTCGCCGGGACTACTTGAGGTAAGAGCCCCGCACAGTAGGTGGGACTGGCTGTATCAATTTTTTAAATGTTAACCATTCAGAAACTTACTGAATGGACATTACTGTAGCCATTTAGGTGTACCAAGTTGTGGTGTTCTGAGTCTATCAGAAGCCTTTACCATGTCTTTACTTTGTAAGAGCGATGTAAACTGAAGATATGGGAGTTCACACACCCTTTTCTCTATGCGATCCTTGCCTTTGGAGCCTCATGATTGATGAAATGGAGCCCTATGATTGCCCTTAATGACCCCCCTGATACTTTTTTGTTCCCCTCCCCCCACTCCTCATTGTCCTCCATCTGCTCGCTAAATTAAACATGATTATTTTGTGGGCATTAAGTCACATCCCCCGGGGCCTCCTGTAGACATGCCACTATCCTTCCTGGAGAAGGTACCTTGGCAGTTACCCAGCCACCCTCCATGATTGTCCACTTAGTGCCACAGCGTCAATCCCAAGAGGGCTTGACTAGTGGGCTACATCCAACCCAAGGATGGCCAGGAAGCAGGAGAGGCACGCAAAAGGTGGTGTTCATTTCTCTCACCCCTGGCTGAGTGTTGATGCTTCTCAGGTGCAGTTGGTTCAGTTAACTAAACCTCCTTCTGTCGCACCCCAGAAGGGGCAGATGGCACAGATGAGGTAATAATAAAATGCATGTAATGAGGAGAAGATGAAATTATTGAGCCTGGAGCAGTGCATTTGGCACAATTAAACATGATCTACTAAATTGATATACCTCCATGGGGGCTGCTGATGAGGTCTGCCTTCATCCAAATGAGACACTTTTTTTAAAATAAGGTGATGACCATGTTTTTTTATATGAAAATCTTGAATCATCTCGTAGTGTCTGCGCATGAGAAGCTGAAGCTCCTTCTGAAATAATGAAGCAAACCTTCAGGCTCTTGACCAGGACAGCCTCCAAGGTGGCAGGCCTTGGGCTGAGGGGAGCTGACTCTCTGTTCCTCCTTCACTTCTGACTGCCTAATGAAATTTAGCCCACTCATCTGCTCTTCTGCCCAAGACAAATGTGTGCTACTTGGTGCCTAAAGACACTTGAGATGAACTCTATTATGAATCAAATTAAAAACTTTCCTGCTCGCTCTGGAGAGTAGCCACTCCGAGCTGAAGATTTTACAGAGCAGGTGATGCTGGCTTCACAAAGCGTTTACCCGCACCCCCCGAGTTGCCAGAAGAATGTGTCTCTTCACCTCGATAATGAAGCTGAACAGTAGTGCACAGTTTAATGCCCACCCTGGTACCCCCTCCACATATTCAGTGGGAGTTCATTAAAGTAAGCCAAGAGGATCAGGTGCACCTTCATTTATGTGGTTCTTGGAGTCTTGCCAACTCATGCTAATTATGAGATGAACTCTGGCAAAATCCAGCCTCTGGTTTGGGTTTGAGTGGGGGTGGGGAGTTGTCAATTCAGTTACAGAATCCTATACAGGTGGCTCCACACCAAAATCTGTGCCACCCTCAACTGTTGCACTGGATGTTTCTCAATCTGCTTGACATTCATTTTGTTCCATAAACGGGCTGGGTAAATAGGTGGTTTTCACCATACTCTTTCATTATTACAGGGAACAATGGATTCATTATTTACATCTTTTTTCTGGGATTGAGCATCTAGTGACCTTGCTATGAAAGACTGAATAGTCTTGTGAGAGACTTGAAGTTCTTGATGCGACTGAATATTTTAATGAAGACAGATTTGTTTCAGTTCTACGTAATAATATATGTTTTGATTTTACTTGATGCAGATATGAATGACTTGAAAACAAATTAATCAAAAATCAACTTTAAATTGCACTGATTTTTTTCCAAATTCCAACATATGGGTAACACAGAAACCCCAATTTTTTTTCCTGAGCTTTTCATTTAAACTTTCAACACCCCATAGGCACAGACAGACAGGACTAATCCTCAAACGAATAGGAAAGCAGGTCTTGCACATGAAAAGCTGGAATACCATCACAGGAAACATGAAGAAATACAAGCAGGTAACTGAAGCATCGGAAGAGTTTGAAGTTTCCGGGTTGGTCTATTCAGACAGTTTAAGGAACATCTGTCTGTGGTAATCCAGTGCAAACTTCTTGCAAAGACATGGTTTGTACGACAGTGAGACAGAAGTGTCGGGTTTGCAAGACGGGTGTGTTTGTATTTTCCATTTGTAATCCTACTGGACACTACCATTCTCCAAGTAAAGGAATTTCATACAAATATATTGTCATGGATGGTGGTTGACCAAATTAATTTGATGCAAAAGAAGTTTAAAATACATACTAAACAGATACAGGTATGGCTGTTGTCTAGTTAGGAGATTATGAATATCCAGTTTCTATTACCCTTTAAGTGTAAAGGTCTTTATATGAGCTTGCTAACTCTACCCAAGCTCCCTAAATTGAGACTTGTTCATTAGGGGAATTCTGATTAAACACACCACAGTCCCACTGGTATGAATAGTGGACTGAGTAGCGTGGCTCTATCTGGGATGCTCGAGGATCCAAAGGTTCTCGGAAACAACCTTGCAAATGAAACTTTGCACCTTCAAACACTCACTGGTTTTCTTTCAAAGTAAACACTGGATAATTGGCAGTATTAACAGAAGCATGTGATCGTTACCCAGTCTTTCAGTTCATTTAAAATTAGAGAATTTCTAATACTTTAATGTAACAATCTCTAATTTGAACAAGTTATCTAATTAGCTTATCAAAAGGGTCAGCTGAGATGATACACCTCTGCGTTGTGGGCTCTAAGCTGACCAGGAGGAGGATGTTACCATGGTGCTTGCTCCACGCGTAACCCACTCAAAGCTTCCAGTGCTCAGCTTCTTTAGGTGAATGGCAAGTGCTTGCTGTATGTTGAACAATATATTAGGCACAGCTGTATATATCTGGGGGCCCAAGGGGCCCTAGAATTCCTAGCTATGACTTGGGACGTGCCTATTTAGAATACAGGGATACATGCCCCCTCCTATCAGTCCTAGCCATCCATTTCATATAAGCACTTATCTAACACCAGGTCCTAGTCAGGGGTGCAGCCAGAAACGAATTGCCGGGCGGACGGGGGTAAAAATTATGTCCGAGATCATTACTAAGGTTGGCACTTTCAGTCTGAACAAATATGGGACACCACCCCCCCCGCATCGTTGCCAATCCCGAAAGTCATATTGCTGGCACGGTGGTGAAACGTGAAATCTGCGCGAATCGGGAGAGAATTGCCGCCATGAGAGGGTGGTCAACAAAAACACGGGCCGGGTGGCAACCTGAATCATTATTAACACAGTACCAACTTAAATACCCAGAAAACTGCCTGATGCAAAATATATTCCCAGGGGGATCAAGGCTGCAAACCCCACCCCCGGCTATGCTTACGGTTCTAGTGATCAACATGTTTCCCAGGAAAAAAGAGCCTGAGTTTTAATGTACAACTAATAAATATATTATATTCCATATTAATGTTAAAACATTTTAATTTCTTTAAACCCAAGCACTAAGTATAATGCTCCACTAAGTATCCTAATGTATTCAGTACGTGAAGAGATGCTTAATGTTGTGTCACCAGTGTACAGTATGGTTTTTTTGTTTCTTTTTATTGTTTATCAATTTTAGGGACACTGGGTAGCAGCATCATGTCAGTTGGCTTTAAAAGGTATCAAAATCGTTGATATCACAGGTCCTAAGAAGCTACTGTTCGGGTTCTGTGGGGACTAGAAAACTTAACGAAGTTCCACTGTTTACTAGCATTTACTGTTATGTTGGCCTGGCCTGTTATATTCCATGAATGCAGTCAGTTTTCAGTAGGAATGCTTTAAATGTCGAAACTAGAGTAATTATTTTAGATTAATTATAGATATATTCAAATTCTTTACAATGAATGACTTGTAGAGAATATTGTTTTGGGCAAAAAGAGTGGCACTTGAGGCAATTTGAAATCTGTGTAAGATTTCTGCTTTTTCCTTACTTTTTGCGAAAGCTGTATCACACATGGATGGAAAATTACCCAGAAAAAGAAATCTCCATCTCATTAGGAAATTGACATCACTTGGCCTCTAAGAAACTGTGAGCATTTAATAGAAAGGGTCTCAGTGCTGCTCAGTCTGTATATATACTGAATTTGGTAAATGCATTTGATATAAAATATATACATGTACCTATTGTTTTGTGGGTATTCATTTGTGCTTATTAGATAATGGGTATAAACATGTAAAGGGGTAGAAAATCCCTTCACTATGATTCATTAGGCATTATGTTTGAAAATTATTTATATACAGCATATAATTTTAACTGCATTCTGAAAAGACCTTTTCTGTTTGGGTTCCATATTGTGTGTAAATGGCAATTCCATCGATTGATGATACCTGTAGTCTGCGATTGAGGTATTTCATGAGGGCAAGATAAAAACTGCATCTGGATTCACACTAATCTGCACCATACAGCATTTGGCTACCGTCACAAGGCAGGCCTTCCTTCCTTCTCCTCATACTCTTTCCTCTCCTTGAAGAGCACGCAGAATAAACACGGTATCCTTCGTTCCCCCGATCTTTTTGTCTGCATTTTTTTAATAGAATTTTGTTCTGTGTGTTAAAAGCAGCTGGATTTGGCAGAAGCCAAGTCTCATTAATTTTGTTTAGCTTCGCGAGGGGAAAACTTTCAGCAGTTTAACCGTCTGTCTCGGACCCCCTCAGTGCTTTGTACAGGGTACTAGATGGGTCTCTTTGAAGTGCAGGATTAAGACCGTGTGATCATTTTAATTAGATCATTAGCAACAAATTCACTTCTCGCTACAGCAACCTGTGAGCGGAGAACAGACTATGTTTTCCGCCACCGTGAGGCGTTGTCGTCCTTGCTGTGCTCGGAAAGGTAACCCTGTTGATCTGCCCCCCTTTCTGATTCCCAGGCTCTTCGGTACAACAGGAAACTGCGCTGCCTGCAGCAAGCTGATCCCCGCCTTTGAAATGGTCATGAGAGCGAGAGACAATGTTTACCATTTGGACTGCTTTGCCTGTCAGCTTTGTAACCAGAGGTAAGGAAAAGAGTCGAAAAGTCGCCTCAAAACGATAGCTTCCCCCGCCCATTGACATGGCATTCAATTTTAGCATTCCCTGTTTCTTACTATGCTCTGACTCTTATTAAAGGTTTAGACGTTTTAAAAACACCATCATTTTCTTTCGCCTGCTGCAGTCAGGGGTCACCACAGCTGACCAACAGTCTCCATCTCCTCCTGTCCTCTGCATTCTGCTCTGTCACACCAACCATAAGCATGTCCTCTCTCACCACATCCAAAAACCTCCTCTTTGGCCTTCCTCTTTTCCTCTTGCTTGGTAGCTCCATCCTTAGCATCCTTCTCCCAATATATCCAGCATCTCTCCTCTCTGGCTTTGTCTCCAAACCGTCCAACCTGAGCTGACCCTCTAATATACTCATTTCTAATCCTGTCCATCCTCGTCACACCCAATGCAAATCGTGACATCTTTAACTCTGCCACCTCTGGCTCTGTCTCCTGTCTTTTCATCAGTACCACCGTCTTCAGCCCATATAAAATAGCTGGTCTCACTGTCATCTTGTAGACCTTCCCTTTCACTTACTGGTACTTGTCTGTCACAAATCACTCTTGACACTCTTCTCCACCCTGCCTGCACTCTCTTCTTCACCTCTTTTCCACACTCCTCGTTACTCTGAACTGTTGACCCCAAGTATTTAAACTCATCCAACTTCACCAACTCTACTCCCTGCATCCTCACCGTTCCTCTGTCTTCCCTCTCATTCACACATGTATTCTGTCTTAGTCCTGCTGACCTTCATTCCTCTCCTTCCTAGAGCATACCTCCACCTTTCCAGGGTCTCCTCAACCTGCTCCCTACTCTCACTACAGATCACAATGTCATCTGCAAATATCATCATCCACGGGGGCTCCTGTCTGATCTCGTCTGAATGGGGATAGAAAATCGTGAGAAAATGGGGCAGTGAGGAAAGTCTAGAAGTAATCTTTGACGCAAGAGATTTGTGCAGCATAGGATTATAAGTGTGGATAAAAAACAATTTTTAACTTGTGAGTCAACCCCAGTTTGACAGCTGTATCATTGTCGAGCCTGATCAGACTCCAAAGACTTCATTTTAAATGGTGTCCTTAAGCTACAACAGAAAATAAATCCAGCGTAAGCACTCGAGACGCTGTAGATTTTCACTTTGAAATCACAAGGTATGGGGAATTACAGCTGACAAAATGAAGTTTTTTGCGGGCTCATCCTTCAGAGTATCCCCAACAAATCATTGAAGGGGTTTAGAGTGAGCACAATAAGGCACGACGTTCGAGGTTTTAAGGTTTTACTCTGACCTGGGCGAGTCACAGTTTTTCAGCACTGGGTGTTATTCCAAATACCCTGGCCGTTCTCCATAGCTTGTGCACACATGCACACATTAGAGATTAAAAGCACATCTTGCATAAACATGGAGGGAAAATCCTCAGCCCTGAGTCAGACGAATGACTCACGGGCCCGCAGTCTCCTGGTCTTTCTGTCTACCTTCTGACTAACTAACTCATGTGGGTGTATAATTAATCAGTGTCATAATACGTCTATACTAATAGCACGCTCCCTGACACAAGGCTAACCGTTAGTGGTAGTAAGTGATGTAGGTTTGTTCAGCAATTGTCTCTCCGCTCCAGGGCCGACAGCCTTGTCGCATATTTCAAAGCAGACTCTCCTATATGAAGTTATCAGTACTTTTTAAAAAAAAAAAAAAAATCTTCATTTGGTTTAACCAGTCTAGAAGAGAGGTTTGAAACCTCTGGCTGTAAAACGTCATGTGGATGTTTCCTAGGCAACTGGTGTGATCTGTGCCAGGTCCTGAAAGGGCAGCCGTGGTTTTACTGAATGCCAGGCATTATGTTTGTGTGCTTGGAAGTGCCGTAAACCACTTTTTTTCCCCTTTAATTCAAAGAAGTACCTTTATGTTCACATCAAGTGCCTCTGCATGCCAGCTTTGCCACTGCTGGTTGCAGTGAGTGCCAGGCCCAAGAGACGGGATCTCTGCAGACAGAGCACCAATCAGAAAGCGGATAACAAATGGGCTTTACTATAGCAAAGACCCACAGCCATTTCCATCAGCAACGTGACTGTCGCGTATCAGAATGAAGAGCAGCATCTAGAATGTTCCGGAACATTCCTTTAGGGCATACGTTTGTGTCTTTGCAGGTTTTGCGTGGGGGACAAGTTTTTCCTAAAGAACAACATGATTCTCTGCCAGATGGACTATGAGGAGGGGCAGCTGAACGGGAGTTTCGAGACACAGGTTCAATAGCCGGGGGCACCCGGAGGAACCTAAACCATCCACTTAAATGCCATGGATCGCCAGCTGAACCGCTGTGACGGGCGTCTCTTGCTTGCCTGCAGTACTTTTTAATCCTCATTGGTCCTCAAGGACTCTAATTGTAAATGTATTCTTTTAGCCACACCCTCCCCAACACTGAGCAGTTACAAGTATTCCATGTACAGTTGTGCCTGCTTAGCTGTGCACTGTGTTGCCTGTATGTCTGTGATGTTGGCCCCTGCCCCCCCTCACCCCCTCCCCTTTGGGAATGGTTCTGTGGAGGGTCTGTACAGTACGTTTTTCTGTGTACATATTAACGGGAACATTTATTTTATGGAAAAAAAAAAAAAATGTAATGCAATTTTATTACCATTGTGAATTACAGATTATTAAATGTTCAGTCTTTATTTTTGTCCCCATTTTCCCCACCCCCATACCAAAGTCCTTTGGAAAAGTTGGTGAGTTTAAGGTTCTGTCTGTTCTCCTGAAGTAGCTGGCAGGTACCTTTTTTTGGAGGGAAAGGAATTACGTTGGAACATTTTTACTTAACTGAACCAAGTAAAATTTTCAAGACAGTCAGAATATTTGAACAATGTATTCAAAAGGAAAAAAGCTTTGGTTGTTCAATTTGGAATAAAATAATTCAGACTTGAACATGCCTTGCCTTATTAAATGACCCAGGTGCGAAGGGAAATTATACAAATACACCAGTTGCTGGAATGGAGACAACAAAGGTATTTTATCAGGAATTACACTTTCAGCAGGTTTTTAATGCTCACATCCGGAACACACAACATACACAGACTCCCAACACATTATATTTGAATAGTTCTTCTATATACAGGATACGCATTTAGCTATGGAATGACTGATGAGGCCAGATCACTATCTGTTTTGGTAGCATTTCCTGTCTTTGAGTCCACAACCACAGGAGTCATCTTTTGCAGACTGTCTGCCATCCAGCGCAATTAGCCTTATTTCCTGTAATGGAAATATGGCGGGAAACCAATTGTGTTTTTTGAGCTTATTAAAGGATATGCAGCACTCAACAGGCCCAAAACGATCTCTTTACAGTTTAGGGCTAAAAAAGGATCCTTTTTGTTGTTTACTACAGAAGTTTTCACTACTTGTTTTAAAAAGCTTTTAAATAAAGTTTCACAGAAGCAGTAATTACAGAGCAAAACTTTTTTTTTTTTTTTTTTTTGATGAATGTTTCTTGTAAGCACTTGTTTGAAACTCCAAAACTAACATGTCTGTACTATTTCTACATTGTTTTATGGGCTGTTGTGGTAGCGTTTGTCCCACAAAAACCGGATTAATGAAAGTAATCTTTGCATCCACACCAGATGTATGCCTGTAGTGCATTGATGACTTATTTTTTTGCTAATTTTTGCAGTAAAAGTACTTTGGGAACTAGGATAACCGTACAGATCTTCTGAGTAATCTGTCAGTTTAGCTGCTAATAATCTGTCTGATTATCCAGAATTTCTCACTTAGGTCAATAAAGACCCACCCACGCATCCAAATAAACGGATATCAGTAAGAGATCAGGACAAAGTCACAGCAGCCTTGTCCTCGATCAGTGGGCCCATATAAGCCTGTGGAAAAATTCAAAGCTGCCATGGACTTGATATGAAATAAGTTGTCAACATCTTCATAATGAAAATGCCAGTATTTTGCAACAAGAAGAAGATAGATAGATAGAATTGATAGAACTGAAATCTAAAGGCTGGTAATTTGTCTCTTTCATGTTCATACAAGAAGGGCAAAGAGCAATTTCAGCA
>JAACJT020000007.1:19501628-19529740 GCA_009936485.2 Gymnarchus niloticus
CCCCCG
Source organism: Gymnarchus niloticus (assembly GCA_009936485.2). Lineage (NCBI taxonomy): Eukaryota > Metazoa > Chordata > Actinopteri > Osteoglossiformes > Gymnarchidae > Gymnarchus > Gymnarchus niloticus. Next base: position 19,501,635 of record JAACJT020000007.1, read on the forward strand.
ACACTACACTAAAAACAAACTCCAACACCCCAATACAAAAAAGGCCAGCTTTTTGCGAAAACCCCCCCCCCCCCCCCCCCCAGCAGGCAGCTCGATTTTGAGCACAAAGCAAAAAATTCTGGCAGCAGCATGACAGTACACAAACCGAGCGTGCATTGTGGTTTAATTGGAAATTCATTACGTTTCCTGACTGACCGGCAGATATTCAAATAAAAGATTAGTAAGGCAGCAATTACACCACATGAGAGGTGATTTTAATTGCAGCTTCAAGATCGATTTACGCAGGCAGAAGCACGGGTGCCGTGCAAAAGAGTCAGCTGCTCATTTTCAGGACGGGTATCGTGGAAGACACCTCACTAGGCAGTACGCGTGCTTCATACGTGCTCTTCAGGGGACAGCTCCGTGTGTTCTTGACGTATGCAGAAAGCAGAAGCATGGCTACTGTGCTAAAAGGTGTATACATGAAAAAATGGCCAAATGAGCTGTTAGTTACAAATGTCATTCTACCAGATGTCAGTGCGGGAACATTCAGACTCCATGCAAACACTGAATTCAAATTTTGCAGATGGTTTTTATTATTTATTTTTTTAAATTGTTCAGTTATTTGTGAAAACACTTCATTTGCCATTTAAGGTTGAATAAAAATTGATCTGCATAGTATTTTGTAATGAAATTCTGGGGTCTATTTAAAATCCGTGTTCACAAGCTATCCTTTGGTCTACGTCACGGTTTGGTGCCACCGGCATACAATCCCGCTCAGCCTAGATGGGGTCAGTCGGCCAGGAAAAGGCCACTCCCTCCCTCAGCAGATGCGGCCCATCTTCCCCCACCCCTGGTGACAGAGATGCCTCCCCATGGATTCTCCCATGGCTAATCAGCTAAGAGTTTGTTCGAGCTGAACGGTGCATCAGGGTGCAACGGCAGCGCAGGCTAGCCGCTGTACTGGGATGGACGCTGCTCCTCGGAGGTCAGCGCAGGGGGGTCCGGTGTCTCCCTCATTTACCTCATTTTTGTTGATACCTCATCATTTTACACTCAAATACTTTTAATCAGCCGGACATTTTTCTGAAGAATACAATAGAGAAAGCCCACCTGCGCCATCTCTATTGAAATTCCAGTTGCACACCCTAGCCCCATAACTTCTAGACTGCACATGGCTGGGCTGCATGGGCATTAAAAACAACTTCATCGCTGCCTGTATGATGTGTTGATGTGCAGCTGGAGCCCATTCACCACTGCATACACAGTCCCAGAGTGCTGCTATGCCAGTGCCCTTGGTGTTGAACTGGGCTGAAAGCTTCTAAAAGCATTTTGAGAATGTTTTCATTAAACAGACAGTGACCTCAGTGCATCTGACACTACAATGTTTAATCGAGAATAAATCTACTCTAAATACAGGACAAACACATTCTGCCACCTACAGGTCATCTTGGAAGAGTCTACCTTATGCTATACTTAATAATAATAATAATAATAATAATAATAATAATAATAATAGTAATAATAATAATAATAATAATGTGATCTATAGACACTTAGGTCTTAAAGAGTGGTCTATATTGCCAAAGGCAATTTTCAAATTAGTATGTTTTATAATTGTTTTTGAAAGAAACAAGTTTAAAGTTGGCAACAGGCTTATTAGCTGACTAGGCAGCTTCTGACTAAAAACGGAGAAAGAAAAAAATAAAATTTTAATGTAAACGTGTTTAATAATATATTATAGCGAACAGAATAGTTGCAAACCAAAATTGTTGTCAGTGGCAGAGATACCTTTGGCCGAACAAAATATTACCCATTTCATAACTAAAAATGTACTGTAACTTACAGTAATGTGCTGATAGAACTGAAATCTAAAGGCTGGTAATTTGTCTCTTTCATGTTCATACAAGAAGGGCAAAGAGCAATTTCAGCACTTTTAACAAAAAAGAGCCGGAAATTTTGGAACCAGCAAAAACTTGCCAGGATTTCATACCCAGTAAAAGTCATCAAAATATAATTATATATATATATACAGATATATAGTAATGCACCATTAAAAGGAGGAGATTTACAAGATGTAACAATGCAGTGTCAGCCTGCTCGTACCCACAAATGTAACCTGCAGATTAAAGTTGTACAAGTCTGGAACAATACTCTGAATGTGTAGCGTTGCCACATTAAAAGATCAAATCAATTTAATTAAAGTTAAACACTGGGAATTAAACACAACCCCAAAAGAGAGTAAAGTTAAATATAAATGCCCATGAAATAGTAAATGCTGTCGGGGGAATTTTCTAGTAAACCTGGGGCAACGTGTTAAACACAAAAGAGCACCAAATATGGTCAGAAAGGTCTCGGGGGAGGGGAGAAAATACAAAACCAGAATCCAGCATATATATATGTATGTATATCATTGAGTGCATAATGTTTTTATTGGATGGCTAAGGTATTCCCGGTCATACAGTGGGTAACCGTACCGCAGAACCTGGCAGGTAAACAACACATTGTAACAGTTTATTTGTGTTCCAATAAATAAGATCATTTTGTTTGCTTCCTACGAAGATCCATCTGCAGAAGGTCTGCAGGACAGTATAAAAATTGTTTACTGATACTAGAGGGGCATACGCAATTCTCAGCTGTTATACGGTAGTCGAAAATGTAATTGCTGCATCTGCCCTGGTTCTGAGGACTGTGTTGTGTTGAAAACAGACCCGAAAAATGTAAATTGACCTTGATAATGGAGGAACCTTGAATTCCACTTCATTTGCTACACTAATAGAAGTGTGGATGACCTCAATCAAAAATGTTTTTTGCCATTTTCTGCAAAATGATGGGGGTTTATATGTTTAAATAAGTTGATTAAATTGCCTGCTTTCATATTAGCTGGCTGGTTTTATATGAGCCAAAGAGCAGGGCCAGTAAAAAGGATTTGGAATGAACCCCGCCCCCCGGCCCCCAACCATACATACAAACACACTCTCCCTCACACTCTTTATTATGCCATGACCCTGGACTTGGCAATAAATTGTTTTGGTAATCAGCTTTTTGAAAAGCTTATTTGCAGCTTGTACTGTGTTTATTGAGATTCTCAGAATGAAATATAAAATTGGATTTCATTAGATGAGCAATTTTCTCATCTCATGAAAAAGGGAAAGAGAACCACCTAATTCTTTATAGCGTAGGGTATGTCCATGTGCAGTTATATTTTGTTTCTTGCTTACATTATTCTAACCCTAATCTGCCTCACTTAGATTTCCAAATCCAGCTCGAAGCCACATTTGAAGTATGCTCTCCAGAAACAACGGGCAACATCACTGCCTGAGAGACGTTGTGTGTGCATTTGTCTGAATGCGTAGCACGTCACACTTGCTGCCAAACTGCAAAGAGCTTTGATGAGACATCAGTTTAACCACAGCTGTACTCAACTAATGCACAAACAGTGTATTCTATCATTTCTGCTTTATGCAACATCTGAGGCGGTACTCGGTGGAGGCTGAAGTTTCCAGGGGCTCAGTTTTGCTGAAGTTTCAGTCATTATCGGCTTCTGTGAAGAGGAATAAGCAGATTTGCCTAAATGGGTGCCTTGCTTTGCAAAGACCTTGCACCAAGCATGGATGATTTTTAACAGGATGTCAGTGTACTGCTCCGCTCACAGTCGCGAAACAATGTCACAGTGTGGAAATAATTGATTATTGCATCCAAAAATTTCCGATGACTCCAAATTGGGGAAACTGTTTTGAAAGAACGTATCAAGCTGAAGTATTGGCATTCGATTTTATTAAAAACAAAAATGGGCCCGCGTTGATGAAAAATCAATTAATAGTCTTAATATTATTTATCCACTGAACGATTCATGATGGCACTCTCATAAACCAAACAAGCTGTGTGAAGCTAAAGAAAATTATAATTTAATGAAAAATAAAAACATGTGCATTAGCTGAAACAGTTTCATGAGATCCAGTCAGAGGAAGAGATTACAGGATAGTAGCTCTGTCACTTTTACGGATGCCATGGAACAGCATCTACGCGCTTGCCCATGTGAGCCAGCTGTGCATGCCATGGCCTCCAATGAACCGTTTATGACAGTTTGCACATTAGAAGAAAAAAAAAAATAATAATAATAATGCAAAACCCCCGTCTGGCCACTATTTTTAGCAGCGTGTGGAGGATTGGCTGGAGTGTTGAGTGGTGTGAAGGTGATGGCTGATTGGGGGGGGGGGGAATTAGCTGCTGCATGTTGTGCAGTGTTGAAGTACTGGATTCACCTTGGCCGTATTCAAGAACGACTCGCGAGCTCCGACAAGACCATGCAGCGTAGCTAGCCATCTATGCGCCTTCATTCCACAGCTTTAGGATCCATGCCCACATTCATTATTACCCTCCAGCTTTATAATCTTTGAAAACGACTTGTGCCGCTGTAATTTCGGTCAAAAGATGCCAAGTCCTTCACTTAGCGCCGATGCCTGCTCACGTGAGCCTTCTCCTGCGAAAGGGTGGCCAGGCATTTCTATAACATTCTCGATGCCTGAAGCAGCAGATACTATAGCAGACAGCAAAACATTCAGCAACCTCTAAGTACACCATTATCCAAAATGACTAATATATTTTCATAACCAGTTATGAAACACTCCATTTATGACAAATTAATGAAGGTAGCCAACCATCTGTATTTTAAGCTCACTGAGAGGAACAGTTATTTTGATGTAAACCTTTGAGGCAGGAACACAATCCTCCCCCAATTCAAAGAGTAAAGGACACAAAAGCATTTCATAACCCTGTCCATCAGGACAGTCTGGTTTTTAAAATATATTTAATTTTTTAAAGTGAACGCTTCACAGTTTTGGACCAGTACTGCAGCTCCAGATGAAAACTGATCCGAAAATATTCTCACCAGAGATCCATCAGTTGCAAAAGGTCACATGTGAAACACGTTCCAATGATCTCAGTCGCTTGGATAACGGGGCTGTACTCCACCGTGGAATGCTGTTACTTAGAAATAATTGAGGAATCCATGGACCATTGAATTTGGCGGGCAGGGCTTGCCTGTAATGCTGGTGAGCCGGAGAGCGAGCCCTGCAGTGCTCCTGGTGAGTCTTGTGACAAAAATGGAAGTGCATCACCTGTTTTGGTCCATGTTCTGCCCCTCTGTGCAGCACCCAGGATCAGCTGTCATTTATGGGCTAATTCACGAGCCCGAATGGTCTCGGATAGTTGTCGGGTTTCAGTGTGGCAGCCCTGGAAAGCTGTTCGAAAGACAAGCTCCCTTTTACTGGTAATTATCTCTTATTAATGTACCAATGTATTAATTTTAATTTGGATTCTGTATGGAAATAAGCCCGATATCCAATTAAATCCACATTAGATACCAATTCAATTAGCAACGTATCATTCCATTACAATACATTACCATTTGATGTTAATTATTTCAAATGGGCCTTCCATTTTTAGACATGTAGTCAGTCCACAATTGCGATCTAAAGCTTTTCAGCCCATATTAGCCAATTGTTTTTGTCCTTTGAAGACTCAATGAGATAAAGCTATTCATCCGTTAAGGTTTCATTTTTGCTCTTGAATACGGCTAATACTTTTATAGCTCATTTTATGTATCATGCTTTCAATTGCAGGATATTATGACGGTCGTCTTTGTATGATGCTTCAATTCATTTTCCATTCATCTTCATATCAATTTCTTAAAATTACAATGAATCGAATGACGGCAGGGCAGAGGCCCTCAGAAATATGGGATTTCACTTAGCTTGTGAACCCCTTCCGGAGTTTATCATTTATGTTCATCACATTCAATGCAGTCTCTTCTTCTGCATTGATTACCTGTATGCTAACCTCGAGGAAGGAAGAAGAATTGTCCATAATATTTTATGGCAGTACAACAGCACATGTTGGTTATAATACCGCAGGCTTTATTGTGGCATCCTGCCCCCACTTGTTGGCAATGTGGCTTTTCTCACATCACTCTTTCGCCTTCCATGCACTGCATGCTATTTCCAAACACAAGCTTGGAAAGTCTCTGGTTCCCTCAAATTGTCGTATATTGAGCCTTGAAGCATTAACATAAACACAATTTTATACCAGAGAAGCCTAAACAAAACCGAACCTCAAAATATTAATAAAATAAGGAAATTAATGACCTGTGGCACAAGTCGGCCAGTTTTATCACAATACATACTAAATGAAAGGAAATCAACTTAAGAAAATATTAAGTATTTTTTCATTAAGACTACTCTCCTATCTAAATAAGCAGCTCTCAAAAATCTCAAAAATAAGAAAACAGCAAATATGTTTTAAACCAAGATTGAAACGTAATTCAACCTTAAAAATGTTCATTTTTCATGAATCTAATTTCAAGACGAGATGCTAGCTGGAATGCAGCTCCAACGTGCTTTCAAGATAAGTTGCAAGATTTCCGTGTCCGACAATGGTCGTATTATACATATATATCAACACATTTAAAGAAACTGATAATATTCTATGCCTAATAAGATGGCCTTCGTAACACTGAGAGAAGACCTCTTCAGAATAAAACAAATGACTCTTAAAAGAGTTACCCATGTGCCCACAAGACATGTTGGGTTTAAAGTGCTGCAACATGCCACAAAAATCATAATGCAAAATAAAAAAAGGGCTATATGAAATTTATCTTTATCTCTGATACACTTACAAGACACTGACCACACTTCATCCTCTTCATTCTGATCCGGACAAACAGGATTTCATTTACGACCAGAAGCCTGCTCTCATAATGTGATTCCTTAGCCAGTTACAGCTGAATCAACTGTCACATTCTTCATGGGATCTCAGAACAAAAACATATGCGCTTGCTCCAAAATAAGAATCATAATAAATAAATATAATTTATTTATTGCTTTATATATGTGACTCACTGTTTAGCAGAATATCATGGAAATTAGGCAATTAAATGTAATACTGCACCTCATTCTATTTGAAATGCCATCTGCTTTTAGGCTTGGGCTTCATGATACTTCTTTTTCTAAATAACAGCTATAATGACAACAGAAATAATGCAGGCTTATAAAGTTTTACACAATAGACCAGCTATAAAAATTCATGGCATCTGGGACAAGTTTCCAGAGCAATGAAAGTGTTGAAGATAATTATTAACAACGTAATAGCATTGGAAGGCTAATTACACCTTCATTTACAAGCTGACACAAGTACTGCATATGACCACTGGAAAAGACTGGAAGTACACAAACAAGCTTATTACTGGTTTGTTATTTTGGGGTTATGATATGTTGACATTTTTAAAGCTTCTACTGTACTCTGGCACTCAAACTATAAGGTACAGCTTATTGCATGTTTGAATTCAGTCTGGATGTGGTTTAATTTTCCTCAGCTCCCCTCTGACTGAATCTCCACAGGTATACCTCTCTCCAGCAACACTTGGAGCTGTTATGAGGCTTCTATAATATTTTAATTTCCTTTTTCATATAAGTACAATTTAAGGGTGAATCAGTCTGAAAATTATATATAAGGCATTGATAGAGGCATCTCTTAAAGCGCCCTTTTCCCCTGCCATGAAAAAGAGAGTGAGAAAAACAGACAAAAATATTGGATTTGATGAGAAAGGCCTTCTGGTCCACTCGAGGCAAATTTAAGAGTGTGAAACGTGGGAAATAGAGAATCTCTGCAATACTTAACTGGCAGAAAATGAGTATTCAGCTGCAATATGGCTGAGACATTGTTATTCCTCCTCTGAAGAAAATATGGTAACCCAGTGGGCCACACGGTGAAACTTTCCAACCTTTCAGTGACAGCCTTTATGAGCCTAACGCAGTTTGTGATGTATAGTGTAATAACACAGCCCATGACTCCAGGGCCTTGCTCTTAATATTGTGTGGCTGGTGTATCAGACAAAATTATTGTAATGAGCCAAACATTTCCATACAACAGCAAAATGAATTAATAAGTTATGCTGGTGAAGTAACCACAGGAATATGTTTTTATATTATTTCAAACAAGCCTTATTTCAGAGATAAATCAAATAGGGGTGGCTCACAGATAGTGAAATGAGTTAATGACAATTTGGTCACCAGAAACACAGGGGGCAAGTCCTCCCCTCCTCTTTCAGCTGTGCTTTAAGTCTAACACAAAGCCACGCTTTTCTACCTCTTCCCCAATTCGCATTTCACCACTCAGCTAGTGTGAAGTTCGGTAGCGTGCAGAATTGCAGCTCAAAAACGTAGGGGGTGTCAGGGTGCTGCTGACCTGTATTCTCTTTGCGACGTTCGAAAAGTGCGTCATAACCTTGCTCTTCACCTCACCTGTTCTTAGGCTACATGCTACAGACTCTGTCGTACTGTGACAGACGGTATTGTGGCTGCAGCTGTGCTGGGTTTTGATGGTACATGTTGCGATGCCCATTCTTTTATTTGCAGAGATTATAGGTGACTCCAGAGTCAAATTTTTCTAGGTTGAGGTATTCTTTTATATTAAAGAAAAGAACCACCAATTAAAAAACATTACCCTTGTGTTTCAGTCTCTACCCCCTTATGTGCAGCTTTAATAATTTTACACAATCTGCCAGCATATACATAAAAGGAGAATTTGCTCATAATATGCTTTATGGTAGATGTGACTTTCCACGTCTGCCTCCAATAGTAATTTCCCTAATAATGAACCAAGGTTTGATTAACATTGCTTGGTACACAATGTCAACAGGTGGTTATTACTTCCATACTGTAATGATAAAACTGTGACTTTACACATTCCCCATTGCCTGGACATTGACTGATTGCCACTGAGTTAGTGAATTAGCTGACTAATATCAATAAATTATATGATTTATCCCTGTATGATTTAAAAGAGCACAGTTCTAAATATTGATCTAATAAGGGCAGCATGATAGTCAAACAGATATCACTGTTGCCTCACACCTCCAGGGTTTGGGGTTTGAATCCCAACTTTGGGTGCGGCTTCAGTCTTCTCATCTTGTCTTGCAGGTTTCCTCCAGGTACTCTTGTTTACAGTTCAAAGACAAACAGTTACGCTGCTTGGTGTCTCTAAATTGCTCATAGTGTATGATTATTCGTGCATGCATGTGTCCTGTAATGGACTGTCATCCCATCCAGGGTGTACCCCAGCTTTGTACCCTTTGCTGGAATGTCTGACCTTGATCAAGATAAGCAGTTGGAAGACAGATGGATAATTCTAATGGACCAAACAGAAAGATTATATTGCTCTATGTTTGGAAAAAGAAACTATACTAGAATATTTGTTTCACTGTTTTTATTCTATTGATACACCAGTTACTCTGTGGTCACAGCAATAAATGTAGATGAAAACACTAATTTTATTTCTAAAATGGCCACACATCACACTCCTGACTGTGAAGAGATTATCATTCTTTTGACAAACTTTTCAATGTAGGGAAAAAAACCTGTAGATTTATGGAAGTCGAATAGAAATGGGCCTCTCTACCTTTTTGCATATTTCAAGGAAAAGATGCATATTAAAGAAAAATAGAATTTACTTAAGGAAACACAAACATACATTAACATATGAGGTCTGCCTTGTTAAAGGGGTCGCTTAACAGGTCAGCTTTATATTGAGAACCTGTTCACTGACAATTCAATTCAATTTTGTTTATATAATGCCTTTAACTGTCACAAAGTGCTTTACATAGTCCCGGGCCAAAGGTCCTCAGAGAGTAAGCCAAGGGAAACAGTGGCAAGGAAAAACTCCCACAGGAAGAAGAAACCATGGGAGGAACCAGACTCAAGGGGGCGGCCTAACCTCCTCTGGCCAGCACCAGGCAGGACAAGTTCATTAAATGCAATACAATCAATTACCAGGAGTAAGCAGTCTTTAAGGGCAATTTAAAGATCCTTAAAATAATGTATCTGAAATGTATTGATATTTTGCAAGCCAGCATTACCAGGTATCTTCCAACTGCATGTGAGAAAATAACCAAATATTTAGGAGGACCTTTCCTGCATACAATATGGATTACAGCTCTGTTAATGGGAGAAGAAAAAAAACTAATCAAAGTTACGGGTCAACCATGAGACTCATTCACACACAATTGTTTGTGGTAAAATATGAGTAGGGAAAGTAAACATCACACACAAACATACACACGCATAATTCTTTTCTCAGCTGCCAAGACATGCTTGGTATGCTGACAGCTACAAAGATTCAATTATATAAAGTGCAAAAAATAATTAGAAAAAATAATAGCACTCAAAAAAAACTGCCCCTCAAGAAATTACGTCGAACAATAAATCTGTTAATTAGCTCATTAATATTCAATTGGGATCAGTGGGCTTAATGGAACCTTTTTCATGGGCCAGGGAAATATTTAACACCCAGCTTTTTCTGTGCTTATTTTTACTATCAGCTGTGTACAGGCAAAGCTTATCTAGGCACCAGATGCTTGGTAACAATGCAGCTCCATTATCATCTCTCTGCAGCTTGTGTGCTGAGTGGCTGCTGTGTTTCTGAGACAGTAAAGTATAGATGCTGAAACATTTAATGTAATGGATATGTGGCCTCTATCACATCGTTTGTGCCCGTTTGTTTGCATGGGCAAAACGAGGGCCCAAAAGATATGTGGACTTTTTTTTTTTTTTAAACATGTGCCGCTTTCGCATTTCACAGGTCACGTGACACAGGTCATAGATGACTCGGCAGTGCGCAACACAGATCTGGTTAAAATGTTCCTGAGCGCACCCAGGATGAAAGCGCTTTTGTATTTCCAAGTGGATGCCCATTGTCTGCTGTCACCTTCTATGCCGAAGACAGCGGTTTCATTCAACAAATTGGGCATCGGGACAAATAGTTGTGGTACATTTTACAGCTAAAGTAAATGTGTCTTTAGGAAGTTAGCTGCTATTCAGCCAATCTAAATCTCACAAGTATTACACTGGGCAAGGACACTTGAAAACCAAGAGGCTTGAGCCAGTGGGGGGTGCCACTGCATTCCAGCATGGACTCAATGGGTTGTAAAGAGCCACCCTGAGACCTATGTAAAGACTAAAATCAATCAGCAGGTTAATGGATAGTGTGGAAGACACTACTGAGTCTAGAAATTTCAAACAACACCCATCACCTCATAGCTGGTACATAAAACAAATATTTAGAGTAGGACCCGATGCGTGTCACGCTGCAGTATTTATAGGATTGCACTTAAGACGATCATGACTACATTTAAACTGTCTTCAACCCCTCCCCCCCACAGTGGTGTAACGTGTATTCCATTACAGTATCTCACGAATAGCATCATCTCTGATGCACTTGCAGCTTATTGAGTAAAGAGGGGATATTTTGATCACGCTATCACCCACTTGACCAGTTAAACTGCAAGCTGTTTGGTGATGCCAGAGAGATGCCAAGGCAGCTCCCACTGAAGTTCTGTAAACTTGCAATGACTTTCTTCATTGAGAAAGCTTTGCACTGATTACAATTATATCCACCGAGCAGTTTTCATGCTTCCTCGAATCTCACTGAAACGCCTTTATTTCCCAAGTCAAAAAAAAAAAAAAATTGGCGAGACTAAAAACGAGTAAGATAATCGACCACAAAAAATGAATCATAAAAAAAGTGAATACTGTTTTAAATTAGAGAAAACCTGTATAATACTACACAGACCCAGAACACATGGTCCATTGGCCTCTTGGAGGTCACCATGGAATCATTATGTTTCACGTTGCTGAAATACATAGAAAAATCAGAGCATAGCCAGGGCATCGCCAAAGTGTCTGAGAACCCCTGAGACCCAGTGGGATTAAATGCAGACCTGTGAAGAACTCAAATATACATTACGACCATATTTTAAATTTGTGTGGTTCAAGCCATTATTTACACACATTGTTCCTAATGCAAAAGTGAGCTATCATTAATGATACATGCCTCAACCATCAGTGAGAAACAGTAGGGCCTAACATAAAATCCAGGTTTGTGCATTATCTCTGACAATAATTATGGAAAAGAGTTGCTCAGCTTTAGCACCGCGAAAAAGGGAATTATTGGCACAAGTGTGATGCAGCTATGAACACATGCAGCAAGCCTGAGGGAATTGTTTCTAAATTGTGATTATGAGAGTGCCCTGCAGTGGACAGGCACCTCATCCAGGTCTGACGTGCCATGTGCTACCTTGAAAGGGTTCCACGTCACCTTCTTGTGCTGGATGAGAGTGTACCTAGAAGATAGAATGGATGGACTGGCTAGCTATTATTGTACCAGCAGACTTTAAAGTGTCTTGTGGCTTTCTGGTACTTATATTAGATGAATAAAAACTACTGAATCTCAAAAGGAAACCTTGTTCTAGACATCACCCTCATAGTTCAATTACTGTGGACGATATCAGCCTTTGGAAATGACCTATCTACTTACATGTAACATACCACTAGACATATTTTCAATTTCACCATGCAGTTGTAAATAGGCCTGAGTTGAACTGATACAGGGTTCATTTGTGTCTTTGTTTGCATGAAGTTCTCATGGAATACCCACCCTTTCCCTCCATGCATCTCATCCTAGCTGCTGGCCTACATATTATTTCATAACTGCTGGCCCGCTGGTTCTTTGAAGCTCTTTCTCTCCAGGCCAGGATATGAAGGCAGCTGCCACGGCCCACAGAAGGAAAGCACAGGAGGACCCCTGTGGAGAGGAACTGGGATTAAACCGGGGCAGCAGAGTGGGAATTCTCCCTTCCCCAGAGCTTCCAGCGAGGGGGTCAGCTCCATCAGTGCAGCCCCCCCCACCACCCCCATGACGCCACAGCTCTCTCATACACCTCGAATTGCCAACACGTCTGCAGCCGCAGATCATATCCTCTGCATCTGTCCCACAAGATTCCATTTTGTTATAAAATATTTGGTTGAGACTGGAAGAAAGGGTTTCATATGACTGTGAAATTGAGGTACTGTATGATGAACTATAGTCACAAATGTGGCTGTGAAAACCGAACAGTTGAGGTACTTTCGCAATGAGAATCGTTTCTCTAATCAGCCGCCGGGAATTAGAGCCAAAATCATTGACAATGGTGCCTTTTGTCAGCTTTGACACTCAAGTCTCCGGGGTGGATCATGAACCAGCGTGCACGTTCTTGACACACAGTGGGTGAGAGGTGAGCCCATATCCTGGTTTACTATTCCTTCCTTCATCGCCTTTTTTGTCCATCAGGGCCCCAGACTATTTCACCCAATGCCAGCGACTTTATTCTGGGAAGAATGAAGGACGATTCAATTACTCCCTTCACCTGACATCTGGAAGCATGCAAGACAGGATGGTAAAGCAGAGAGGAGCTGCATTTAAGTTGACATGGACACCGGTGGAATTACCATGGCAGGACAGTTTGAAGCCCCCTATATTACTGGAAAAACAGACAAAACAAAAAAACAGGAACCGTGCCTACTGATGGTTGATTCAAGCCCAGCACATCAGACAGCCTCTGTCAGTCGCATTCTCTCCCACCTCGAGGAGTGGAGAGCTTAGTGTCACTTTTGACGTGCAAGCCTCCAAATGCGCTTATGCTACAAATCTAGACCTGGTGAGACACGCTGTCACAGGGAGTGAAATACCCTTTCATTTCCCGCTCTCAGATGCACGCCGGGTTTTGACACACGGCTCGCGTTGGCTTTTAACGGGAAAACAGCACCCATGCAAAGTGGACAAGGCCCCTGCGAGACGTTAACAGAGCGCACGCATGCTTAACTTTAGGGACTCAAACTCCCTTTACTTACTCTTGAGAACATACAATGAGGGACGCTGCCTGGCAAGAGCCAAGACACCACATTCAGTTTTCTACTATCAAAGGTAAGATTTGAGGGACTCCATCTATCCATCTTCCATAACTGCTTGTCTAGTACAAGGTCATGTTGAGCCTGGAGTCAATCCCAAGATGCATCTAGCATGAGGCAGGGGATGCCAGGCCATTATTTGGTGACACCATTTCAGAGAACTGCACGTCTTTGGATGATAGAAGTAAACCCTGGAGCACCCCAGCAAACAGAGGTGTGTAGTCACGATGTTGCTATAACCACTACTAGGGTTCTTCGCAACGTTGCAAAAATGTAGCCAGAAAGTCGAAACGAAATACTTTAAATAGTTGTAGCGGCGTTCTTCTGCAATATCGCACAACCTTCCGACAACTGTTTTACGACGTATATGTACGTTAAAATCAAAAACGTCCGTTAACATACCTCAGCGCAAACTAACTATAGTGGAACGCGTTAAAGTCTTAATGTGAGAAATCCTTAATGTGTGTGATTAAATTAGAAACTTTTTCCTCTTTTTTCCTCATAGGAACCGTTCGTGAGGAAACGGTTTACATGGCATACATATCAAAAGACCATCTAAAAGAAAAGCACATTTCTATAACACTTTACTTTTAATAAACAGCTTATATTTCCCAAAAGACAAACCCGTGATCATCGGAAAAAAAAAAAAAAAATCTGAATTTTACATGAAACATTACATTCTCCAGAGAAAACCATTACGTGGCTTAACGTACCTAAGGATTAACAATGCAGAAAAATCTGGAGTTTCCCTACGTTAGTAATTTAGTATGCTACCAAAACGTACAGCAGTCTTCAGAAATAACGTTTCCCGCCAACGAACAAATGTGACGTTTAGTTCTCGCGCAACTCCAGCATACTGCAATCAGGTTAGACACTCAGCAAGTAATGTACAGACTGGACATTGTAAGAAATTTGTGTGTCGTTGGTTGTGCTGGGGCCAGCCTGCTTCAGGTTGATGGAATGTACACAGTGTTATATTGCTACCAGCCTAACTACAACTCATCTGCAACGTCAATAAGGTGTGAATGTTGAGTAACGTTGGTACCAACATATCCACACCTTAAATACAATGTTGTATGGCTGTTGTGTGATTGCTAGGACCTGAAAGACCCTGTGCAAATATATGAAGAGCATCCATTCACACAGAGCAGGGGCAGCAACTGAATCCATATCTCCAGAGGTCACAGTGCTACCCACTGAGCCATCATGTTGATTTTAAGCAGTCATGATTCCTGATGGGTTTTTTTAAGCAAGGAGCATGCTTACAGTGTTAGGGCACTCAATGGCACACTAGTCAAAGCCACATGACTAAGTTCTCCTCATATATCTACTGCTTATACCCTGAGACAGAGGTTAAAAATATGAACTTAATCCCATTCCAGCTTTCCCAGCAAAACCTCTCCGGAAATGAGCGAGGCCTTCTTGCATCTTTCTTTGACCCAAAACCCACAAATCGGTGCGCCACACAAAAACTTCTGAAGGGTGGGACCGGAACTGATAAGCAATGAAAACGGGAATGCATTTGATGAGCGTACAAAAGGCACATTACATCCAAAAAGCAAAATGCTTCCTAGCCTCATAAATGGCCACCACAACACCAACCCCCACAAAACCCTGCAGGCTGGAAGACCTTCCTTCATGTGCAGAGATTATCAGTTAATCCAAAATGTGTTGCAACATAAAACAAAAACTGGGTTGGGGAGAAATACAAGGGGAGCTGTTTGGGGGCTTTGTTTGTTTGTTGGCTCTCCATTAATCTTCTGGAACACCACTTTTTACATTTTTTTCAAGCTTTGTGTACATTTTACAGCCATTAAACAAGAGCCGGAATTTTCAATGGATAGCATGCAAAAGTATTAATTGTAAAGGCCATTATTCGGTGTCCATGAGGCTGCATCAGCTAAGCCACTCCATTTTGTGATTTGCATACAGAATGCTTCAGTTTGGCAATCAATGAAAGTACTCCACTGTATTTGTGGCTTATCACATGCTCGCAGGAAACGGATTCCTTAGCCATCTCGTTAAATTCTGTTGATGCAGAACAATTTGAAACATGGCACAGACCGTGGTGACATTTAAAAGAAGCTTCTGCTTAATTATATTTCCCAAACATTTGGGCTGTTTGTCCTTTGGGATAAACTGCTTCCACTACAAAGTTAACTTGTTAATAATTCAAAAAGAATCACCCCTTTGTTGGAAACTAATCGTTACCTCGTATTAGCGCTGGTTGAGGGCATTCAAGGAGCCTTGTGTACATGCAGGGGAAACGTGCTGGTGTGTATCGGGAGCTTGTTTTGCATTAAACATGGTGTCCATATGGTAAATATCCCTATTAATACCAGTAAAAAAAGGTCCTTCTTGCTCTCAGTTGTAAAAATTGCTTGCTACCTACAATAAAACTATAATTGTTATGAAAGATGTCAGCACGTGACTCAGTAAACCAACACCTTCTTAGTCCTCTGGCTCTTACCTGGTTTACACACTCAACAGTGGGTCAGCAGGATGGAGATGAACCCTGGGGTATTGATGGGAAAATGGTAGGCCTAGTAATCGACATGGATGTTATTAAGAGGAGGTTTTATAAATTTCAGTGGTCGATATAAAAAAAGGCACCACGCATTTAAGACTGAGCTAACTTTGCCAAAAAGAGCCAGAGTCCATGTCTAAAGCCACACAAAGGTGTACTTTAGTGTATTAGTAGAAGAGGAAATTACTACATGTCCACCTGCTTCCTAAAGGTCACAGACCTTCATTAATCTGTGAGTGGTCTGCAGGAGGATATGTTTAGTTGCCATGTAGCCATTTTGTCAGGGACTAGAATGTTACAAGCAACATAGCAACCACATGCCCAGATGTCCCTAAAAATACTCAGAGCCTTGTCTCAGGCCCGTAGCTGGAACAACATGACTTCGGGCAGAGTGCTCTTCTCAACACACCTAGTATGAACCCAGCAGGCCCCTGCAGAGAGGAGGGCCAGCTTGTTGGAAGTCCAAGGTGTGTGTACTGGCAAACATTGAAGGGTTCGGTGGGTGCGGCCACAAGCCAGATTCAAGCACCCAGTAGGAGGCGCTCATAGTCATCAGCAACTCCAAACTTAGAACTGACCCCTCTGCCCAGCCAAAGGATGCAGCGGTGCTGAGACAGAAATAACCCACCTACTTCCAGTGTGTGGAGCATTGCTCAACTGAGAGGAACATAATGGAACATGACTTCCATTCAGGAGCCACTTTCCCTAATACAAATTCTCTCTCCCCAACGGAGACGGCGGTGATTCAGATACAGACGATTTCACTGTAACTCAGCGCCATAGCCGACCCCAGTGTGAGAGCTTCCACATGAATGAGGGAAAAAATGAGGGAACTACATGTTAAATAACGCAAACCTGACGAACTGCTGAACTCCTAGAACACACCGACAGCCTACTCCTAATGGCTGTCAGGAAGCAGCCCTTACTGCACTGAGAAACATTTTTGGACACTCCTTTCCACTTTCGCTTTCCTCCAACCAGCGTAAACTTTACAGACAGATATCAAATCATACCAACACAAACAAAACATCAACTCTTGCACTCATTATTAGGTCTATATGTTCTTCAGTCTTTATATGACTTTGACAAATCTAAAATTATAAACCGTTCATGCTACAAGTCTACATCAAACAATTAAGCATCAATTGGCTTGGGGACAACAATAACCATGTCATTCCCTGTATTAAATAATTTAAACAGCTTTAAAGAACACATCTCAGGGCACTAAGTGTCTACGGTGAACACAAAACTGCATAAACAGCTTCAAAGGACCTAGATAACCATTCAGGTTTGTATCTCTCACCATATATTAAGTGCTGCTACACTTATCTACTACACATACTGCAATCCTATTTTCTCCATCACTTCTACATCATCCTCCCCCCTCTTCAGCACCACGCATCCGCAACCTGGCGACGCCATCCAATCATGTCCATCGCAGCCGCCCTAAGCCCACTGCCTGACATTTTTAAATTACAGTTGATATTTGGGAGGATAATCACAAATGTAGCTAGGAGCAAAGTCAGCCCCCAGTTTCATGACCTGCGTTATTCAAAGCCTCGCAGCCACCGTCTTCCAAGCAATGCTAATAACTAACAGGCACAGCCTGACAACAGCAGCAATAAAGCCACTCAAAGCTCAGTCGGTGCTGCAAAGCTTCTTGGGACGCATTAATCCATCTCATTCACTTTTTCAAAACTCGCTCTGTTCCCAGACTAGAAAGGCCGAGGATTCGTTACAGTACGTCCTCCATGACACCCACAGTCTGCTTCGTCCCCGTCAATATCAACTGAAAATTAAACCTATTCAATATATAGAGGAGCATCGATTTCATATTTCACCGTGACTAAAAAAAAAAAAAAAAAAAAAAGCTTTTGCTCCCACACTCAACTTGCAATTTAGAAATAAATTGACTGATTCAGACAAAGGCAGGGAGAGAGGAGGAGGAGTGAGGAGGGGGTGAACGATGTAAACCCAGTTCGCTACCACTGAGTAAGGTGACATTGCACAACAAATCACTCGCGTGAATATAGAGAAAGAAAACGATTTCTGTTTCTGAAAGCAATTTGGTTTGGAGAAGGTGCGTTGATTGCCATGCGAATCTATTGCTCACCAGACACAGAGAAGAGTGAACGTTTCAGTCAATGCCGTTCGGTGCTGTTAGCATAACAATAAGTGAGGCCTGTCTTGTATAAATTGATAATAAAAAGACATTTCTACTGGCATTTACATGAGTTGCCGGCTGCAGTAACCTCGCTGCCTTCTGTTTTTCTTACTGCTCCATGGGGAAATGGAGTGCACTTGGCCCGTCATGCAGCATGAATGTACCAATTTAAGTGTGCCTAATAAAGAATAATTAAGTAATTAAAAGCTCGGTAGGAGAGGCATCGTACTAACATCTAATGAGTTGCCATGAATGCCTAGCACCAAGTGGTCAGTTCTGAACATCTCCCTGCTGGATCCAATCAAGCAGAGCAAACATTATCTTATCCGCCATTTACATGATGCTCCTCACCTTTCGTCCAGAAAGGCCAAAGTCCTCCACACACAGTTTTGCCATCTGGATCCTCATATTCACCAACTCAAAAAACAAAAACATTTTCATGTTTGCCTGCCACATCTGACCACTAACCTTTAGAATAAACAAATTTCACTGTCCTGGCACCTGTGTAATTTCAAAAGGTAACGCAAGTCATTAAGTAATCAAAGTTATGCAACTGCATGATGTGTGGATGAGTTACAACATGGATTTATCTAGTAATAGAAAAAAAATGAAATGGAGTACAACACAGTGATTAAACGCCTTTGTTTAGCACTAATGATAGTCATAGCTGACCCATATACTTTTAATCATACACCAAAATCACAAGTGAAATGGCAGGCTTTGCTTGGGATGCCTCGAAGTACTTGCTTTATTCAACGGCATAGCTGGTATAATGAGTTCTAAACTCAAATTCTGCTCGGCACTGATAATTTAGCCATAAGCCATTACCCAAACACAATTGTTTTACAGGATTAAAATGTTGTAACAGGGCAGTAGCCAATAATTACAGGGCAAATGGTGTCAATTATACCCACTTTATAAAAAACACAAAGCCAAGAAAGAAAAACACTCTGCCAGGACCACATCTTGTACATGCCTATAAAGCAGGGGAAGTTAAAGATGTGATTCAACCTGAAGAAGCTTCTTTCCATTTAGCTGCTGCGGCAGGATGAGAGAGCAGTCTGAGGCAGCGGTTTTCTCAAGTGTGAGACACTTTATTATCAACAAAAGAAAACAAGCAAGTGCTCAAAAATCATGCCATGCACTCAGCTCGATACAGTGCCGAGTCAACAGTACTCCTTCCTTCTCATCATAGCTTCACTTTTGTATGAACAGACAAAGAGCCTGAAAGGGAATACAGCCAGTTACCTTGTATAGCCACCAGCTGTGGTGCACACATGTGCACCACTGCCACCCTTGCAGCTGTGTGGTTACATTGCTCCACCCAAGGACACCAGGGCATGGCAATGGTACACTGTCGAATGGGAGTAGTGGCAGACAGGGGCTACAGTTTTTCAGCAAACTGCCACCAAAGCCACCCTCAAATGACAATCAGCACGGTCTTAGGTCAACAGCAAGTGGCAGGAAGAACAGTGATGACCCCCACGTGTCGGAATGCCTCCTCCACTACCATTTGAAATACTGAGTTGGGAAGGATCTGATCATCCTGTTGACATATCACAGCGGATCATACGAGCTTCCGTGCTCATTAAACAAAGACCAACAGAGAGCAAAGAACATTTCAGGAGCAGAGAATCACAACTTTCAAGTGCATTCAGCTCAGACATTCAGTCTTTACCTCATTTCAGGAATTACCTCCAATTTAAATGTGAACCGCTTGAATTACTGCCACTTTATAATGCATAAAAATGGGACCATGACCTTCCGAAACTTACTTTAATGAGATAATAAAAGGGGAACAAAGACTGGTCACAATACTTTCACAGGGTCTCTTTTTTCACCCCATTTCGAATCCTGTATTAGATTTCAGTGCACCCTGATGACCATGGCAGCATATTTCCCTCCTCCAGCACCCTCCCCTGCCAAGCCAACGCTGCCAGTGCTTCTCACCTTCTCACTGCAGGCATTACAAGAGGTACTTGTGGGGCATATGGCTGTGTAGCATCAACCTAAGAAACTTTGAGCTTCAGATCCTTGATTCCAGTATTAAAGGCACCAGCAGTTCCATAATGGTAAGGGGCCCATTTTTTTCTGTCACGTCACTCCCTGAACTGAAGGTTGTTGCAGAACTTGTGTTTATTTTTTCTTTGCGAAGAACTATATGCTATGGGAAGGTTCCTATAGAACAGCAAAGTTTCAGCTTGCAGGGCAAGTGCTTTCCTTGGAGGAGATCTGAGAAAGCTGTGTACATAATGGGCAATTTTCTATGGCTCCCCTGGTGGCAAGACCGAGGTACTATTCTCTGGAGTATTTAAAGAGGGGCTTTGGGCACTGGTTTCGCCCTTCATTTCCTCCATTCTCCCTGCACCATCTGTTCAGCATCCCACATACATCCATTAAATCGAAACTATCATTTAAGCAAACATTTTTCATAGTTATGATAGATAACTACTTTCCAAACTTCCAAAGTGCACAGACAACTAGGAATTTTACTAGCACAAATATACAGTAACAGTATGTATATAGTAATGCTACATTATTGGCAATATAATTTCTATTTTAACAAACGCCAAAGTGATCCACAAAACAAAACTACTGAATTATCATTTCCTATAAACATTTGAATTTCAGTGTTTGGACTAGAATGAATGACAATACACGGTAACCAGCAGAAACACATCCTCTCTCAATGACAGAACTGACATCTCAACCAAATATATGAAAAACGAAACGAAGAAATGAGAAAATCTGTTCTCTAGTTCAACACCAATGCTTACACTGCCACCTACTGGACGTCTATGAACAGAATATAAAATGTGGAAAAACGACAATAAAGTACGCAAATAACGCAAATTATGTCACGTCAACCTTCGTGATTTCACTTAAAATACTGCGTTGTCACTTACGTACGTACTTTCATCTTTCACATAGCGACAGAACAGTCGTAGGATTTCCTACCTATAGAGCCGTACCTTCCATAACACGAAAAGGACGTCAAATTCCATGAACCATTCCAAATCCTCTTTACGAAACCGCCGGAAAATACGATTGGGTCGCACTTACGCTTAATGTGTCGTCACTTCCGTTTCCTCTCGAAAGGAGGAAGTGGGGCCGGTTGAAATCGCTGTGGCTGATTTTAGCTGTGAATAAATGACGTTATTCGTCTAAACAGCAAAATGTCAATGTCCACATTTCAAAAGGTTACGCTTTTCTCATGTATTGTGCTCTGTGTTTCTCTTCTTCTGCCTAAAATTCTTTTATCTAGAGGGAAAAAGGATGTAGGGCATCAAGAGGGTAAGGTTTCAGACTAATCACATCTGCTTTGATTTTCTGTAATAAACCTTTAAAAAAAATGTCAGGGTTCTGTACGTTTTTGTTGCTTAGGATCTACATTAGCAGTTATTTTTTATTAAAAAAATCTACAGGCTAATTTAAATTCTTAAATTGTGGTAGTGTTGTATACTGCAAGTGTGCATAACGACTCTTGTGCTTTCAGAGGAAAATATTGTAACTTTGCAAATGATTACTGTTACAATTATTGTTATGAAATTTGTGAATTTCTTTGTTAAGAATATTTGTCTATGTATATTTCGATCTCCTCTTCGATTTAACATTGAACTTGTGACTTGTCTTCATTGCTTTTGTGTTTGCCTTTTCGACTTGTTTTCATGTGAGATTTTGTTATTCCTCATTTCATTATAAATAAAGTGCCACATAATTATCATTTTGTTGCCTATTTTCATTCATTTGTTCTTGGTTGTTTTGTCACAATTTTGCTTTGATATTCCATCTTAATACTCGAGTCATACAGGACTAAATTTCAGCTGTCATTTCATTTACACATTTCCCTCTTTTGCCTTATCTGTAGCTTCTTGTATCCGTGAATAAATGAGGTTAGGGGATAAAATCAAGCTGAGATACATATTTTAAAAATGGAACAAATACTGTATTTTATGTTAAAAACAGAAAGCAAATCCTAGAAAATATGCAGAATCATACAGTAGAAAATTAATATACAGTGTGGCGATATGTCTGTGTACAATTGATAATCATGCATGGAAAATTAATGATCAACATTCATTTAGAGTGCATTGAAATCACTTATCTGTTCCCATTGGTAGTCGTACCTGGACGTTTTCCTCCCATGATGCACCGGCAACAGATGTCAGATGGTCCAGGCCAGTGGGGCACGAGGCCACCCAACTCCAAAGCCTACAATCCTGATGATGTTACCAAGGGCAAGGGTGTGGGGGCAATAGGCAAAGGTGGGGGGAAGTCCAACCTTATGGGCCGGATCATTCCCATATATGGGTTTGGGATCCTTCTCTACATATTGTACATCCTCTTCAAGGTGAGCCAATTTCCCCATATAGTACTGGCGTACCATTTTCACATCACACATATGGCTGTATATTGTTTTATATATGTTTTAATTAAATATACTGACATCTTCATTGAAATATTAAATACTGCATTGCTTCAATGCGATCAAGAAATATGTTAGACACCTTGCAACCATCAGTATACAATTGAAGTATAACTCTACATTCACTGACACTGGGGTGTGCCAATCTTAATCTTAATCCAAATGAAATTACTGACCCTACTGTTAATCTAGTGTTCTGTCTTTTTTTTTCTGGAAGACTTCATACAAACAACAAAAAAGTTTTAGATTCTTATGGCGCAATAACTAAAACGGAATCCCACCAAAATGTGATCATTACACGTGTTTTGTTGTGTGTCCTGTAGTGTTCCTCTGAAGTAGGAATACACATCACACGGTGCATATGTAATTTTTGAAAGCACTAAAATTAAAATAGTCTATTTCATTTCAAACCTTTACAGTCCCAAACCTGGCAGATTTATTCAATTCCCTGTGACCGTTGACCTTTAGATTACTCTGTAGCACCACAGATTCATAGGGAAACTAGAACTTAAGATAAAAACGTGGCTGGAAGATGGATGGACATTTAAGAGAGTTGTCCTTACACAAGGTCCTCCAAATATGTCGTAATCAATAAATGGCAATGTGTCTTTTGTTTCCATTTATTAAATTTCAGTACATTTGTGGAATGTTAATTTGTGTTAAAAACATGCATATAATGAATACTTTGCATAGCGTTCTCATTTTTGTTTTGCCTCTGCAGTAAAAAAAAGCAATTTCTTTCACAGATTACATCTAAGGGTAAAAATGTGAAAGCAGACACGAGATTTCCTGCTCTGAAATCAGAGAACATGAAAAGAAAAATCAGTAAGTACAAGCGTGCATTTTTAGCTCATGACAGGACTTTTGATTCTGACCTCAGGTAACAGGTTGTAAGACAGTGACTTCACTGATTCTAGCCGGGCCGGCATTCTACAGATGACATCTTCAGAATTAATGAGGATTGTGACTGAGCACCTAATGGGGGACATTCTTGGAGAAAAAATACTGTAATTACCAGCAAGTCCTGTAATGAAGAGTAGTAGTTCATAGCCTTCGGGGGTCTTCGTTATTTCGATCACTTCCTTTGTGATTTTCAGGCCATTGTTCAGACCTAATTCTTCTGTTAGCATTTCCTTCCTGTCAGGCTCCAACTGCACATATCCATGTATACAGCTTTCAAAGGAGCACCATCAGATAAAGTAGATTAAGATTAAGATCTTGTTGAATTCTCCGGGGGCTTTGTTCGCTTTTGTTAGTCTGGAATTAGCCCACTAAGTAGCGTCATGTCAGATACCAGTTACCTTTTGTTTACTCAGCTCAGCATTGACCTTTAGCTTGTCAAATGGTGGCCGAAGAGTAGGGAGCCTGAATGCGATGGATATGTAAAGGTTTACGGGAGAGAACTGTCAAAATGGAAATGGCTTATTTTAAAATTTATCTATTCTTTTCTCTCTGTCCATATATCCAAAATTAATTCATGCAGTTTGCATGAGTCAAAATGTTTCTGTATATTAATGAATTAATTCCGAGTCTGAGCCCTGCCCTTCACTTGGACTCTTTTTCTCAGCTCTGTTTTAATTGAAAATATTTCACTTCGTAGAGTTTGATTGATGCAGATGCCAGCCACAAAAGTCAATGGGGCACTTTGTATATCAGTGGATGTACATATGGACATTTCATCAGTAAAATGTACAGCTATTGGTGTGAGCTAAGCAGTGTGGTTTGGAAGTCCCATAACCCCAGCTGAACCAGTCAGGACTTGACAGGGAACGTGGAGCTGTTTTGGGAGCGGTGGTGCTGCATCCGTACGGCCTCAGGGAATCCTCACTGGGGCTTCTCTTCCAGCTGACTACGAGCTGGCCCAGCTACAGGAGAAACTGAAGGAGACGGAGGAAGTGATGGAGAAGATTGTGTCAAATGCGGGGGATGATCCTGACAGGTGATGAAGCCTAATTTACCCCTCACACTCTTCTAAGCTGCCGATGCCAGATTTGACCAGTCAGAATTGTGAATTCACTTTGCCCCATGTTTTACTGCATTAAATTCACATGGAAACTGGAATGATGCAACTCTGTTTTGAAATTCTTTTGCTCTTCAATATGCACATTAATTCTTTAGTAAAAAGTTTTGTTATATATAGCCTTTGTAAATGAAGCAGTCTCCAGAATAAATTGATAATAAACTGGCTTTGCATATTTTGAAGTCATCTTAAAAAAAAATTTGATCTATTTTCTGAAACTGTATTACTTAAGCTTTCAATCCAGTATTTAATTATTTAAAGTTTTTAATTCGCTAACTATTGTGTTAGGGTTTATCTCTAATTGAAAAGCTAATGCTAATATTAGAATTGCAAAAGCCATTGGCAATCCAATTTTATGTAATATATACAAATTACTTAATACCAATTACCGGCTGAAATTTATCTTAGTCTGAAGTAACTATTTGTGGGGTGAGGTTGTTCCATTAGAAGTACATTAATAGTAAAGTAATATATTATTAAGTGAAGAAACTGTGATTAGGAGTGGCTGATGCTGTGCCTCTAAGTCACAGAGATCCAGCAGACTGCCCAGGGCTTTCCCATTCCCCCCAGCACGCTTGGCTGACTTTGTCTCTCGATTGCAGGATCCAAAGTGTGGCTGCGCAGCATGAGGAGGAACTGCTGCACCAGCTGCAGGAGATAACCAGGGTGATGCAGGAGGGAAAGCTGGTGGAAGGGGTCTCACTGGACAGCCAGGCCGGGGAACCATCCTATGCTGAGGAATGGGAAGGTACGACTTTGGTTCGACAGCAGGGGGCGCAGTGGTCAGAGATCAATACTCTTCCACAGAAGACTGCAAATTTTAAACCCGGCCAAGAAACTGCCGTGCCTTACCTTGATTTATAAATACTTCACCATAAAAATGTGCAGATGCAGTCCGTTTATATCAGATACGTTTTGTGTTTTTCCAGCTTATAAGTAAAAACTCATGGTTTCGTTTTTCTTTACAGTTCAACCTGTAATACGTTGTTTTGTATGCAGCTTCAGTTTCTATGATTTCAGATGTCTTTTTGAATTCTGACATTTAATTACAGGGTACAACAAGTGATTTTCTTAGAATAACTCATCCATAAAGAAGTGATTGGAGGTTATGGCTGCTACAAGATGTGACGCTGCAGCATTATGCTGTTGTGCCCCATAAGCATGTTTTTCTTGCCCCCAAACCCATCTCAAAAGCGGGGAGACCCCGGCACCTCTCCAGTGGTTCTGAGCCCCAAAACTCATTTCAAGATGTAATAAGATACTAACTTTGTGCATCATAAATGAAGTTTAAGAAGATGTAATACTTTAAAGTAACCCACATCAGGTGCTCCTCAACAACTGGGATAACAATTGCAGACCACTGACCTGAACAAGGATGGCTCTGTAAATAGCTAAACACACAAATACGTTAAAATAAACTGAATATATTTTGATAGCTTAGCTTGTCCCTGAGGAAAAACTGTGATGCCTCTTTTTTATGTGTGACCCAGTTGGTTAACCTTGACCTCCCTGGGCTGTTTCCCCATGGGCTGAACAGAGGACCCTGAAGAAGCTTACCCACCATGCAGTTCAACCTGCTGCAGGATGAGGCACAGCAACATCGGTGAGCAGGACCTGGATGGCCCACTGCCTACTGCTGAGGAGCTTGCTGATGGTATGCGCAAGGTAGCGGAGGAGGTGAACCTAGAGAGCAAGCTCCACCTACCTGGGGCTCTCGTTCAAGACACACTGGATAAATGGGAGGTGACAGAAGGGGAGGAGCCAAAGGGTCGCGGGCCGCACAGCGGGAAGCAGGTGGGTGTGCTCTGCCACGTGAGAGGGAATACAGACTGCATCAAGGAGGAGGACCCAGTGAAGATGGAGAGGATGAGCTTCTGCAGCAGTGACTGCGTACTGGATGAGGCGGAGGGCTTCCTACACGTGTCCGGCCCCGAAGAGAGAGGTGGCTTCCCTAAGTCAGAGATCACAGCCGAACTGGGTTTTGGCGTCCTTAGGAAGCGTGGCAAGAGAGAGACAGAGTGACAAACTAAACCGCCATTGCTGCAAAGACTCATCCATGCGATCTGGTTCTGCTTTATGTGGCCTCAATGCTCATTTCCTGACTATCCACTCATAGTATTTAAACATGTAAGGGGTCAGGCTGCTTATTAGATTTGACCAGTGTCCTTCAGACCCATACCTTGCAGTCCTCTGAGATGTAATGCTCCTGGTGATCCAAAGACACAGAAGACTTAACAAAGCTCTGGTTTATTACAAATTTTTCTTAATATGTTTCTGCCTTTGTTGGAACCATAGCAAATCTGCTGAAGGAGGTTTTAAGGCACAGGAAACAAATACACATTAAGAAATATGTTTAAATGCAGACTTTTACTATAGGATGAAATGGGATGGCATCCCATCCAGGATGTATTCTACCTTCTCATATATGGTCTCGATTAGGCTCCCCCCAACCCATGACCTTGACCGAGATAGTTGGAAGGTAGATGGAGAGAGGGATGTATACAGGCATGGATGGATCTAAAACAAATGAAAAAGTCAGATCAGATTTTCACGTTACCGTATTTTTCTAACAAAACATAAAATTATGGCAGCTTCGACAGAATGAACTTTATTTCCATAATTGCACAATTTGCATTCTGAATAAGCAATTAAAGACACACTCGCACGCAACACACACCATTAAAGGCAATCTTTTCTTCCTCACGAAGACACTGATGACTGAATCTGCTACATTTGCAAGTTTATCTCAAAACAACATATCATATAAACACTTCAAGACAGCAGTTTCTGTGAAATGCTGGAATTGATAAAAGTACAAAAAACATTAATGTAAAAATAAACTCCATCATGGATATTCTTTGCTGTGCCTTAATTTGTTCACACTGTAGGGACAGTAAAATGTATCCTACATATCAGTTGTATTTTGTATCTTTTGTGACTAGTTAAAGATGTATACATTTACCGGGGTCATTTAAACATCATCGTTTAATTAGCATTCAGGATTCTCAGTCTGTAATCATGCTGAAATGAAATATTTTTTATAAGAGTACACAGCATGTAAATAATATGCAAATGAGACAAAAAATCTGGTGAAAAATCCATTGTTTTTTTTTTCGCTTTTGGGCCTTGTTACTTGGTTGACAGTGGTCGGGGGGGGGGGGGGGGGGGGGGTTTTTTTTGCTGCCGCGGTGGTGTTGTTGCGTGGGGGGGAG
>JAACJT020000007.1:19537015-19548047 GCA_009936485.2 Gymnarchus niloticus
TCCTCTCGCTTTCCAAGATTGCGTTAAACAATCTGGTTAGAAACTCCACTGCCATCTCTCCTAAAAACCTCCATGCTTCCACAGGTATGTCATCTGGACCAACAGCCTTTCCATTCTTCATCCTCTTCATAGCTGTCCTTACTTCCTCCTTGCTAAGCCTTTGCACTTACTGATTCACTATCCCTGCATCATCCAACCTTCTCTCTCTCTCATTCTCTTCATTCATCAGCCCCTCAAAGTACTCTTTCCATCTGCTCAACACATTCTCCTCACTTGTGTGTACGTTTCCATCGTTATCCTTTATCATCCTAACCTGCTGCACATCTTTCCCAGCTCGGTCCCTCTGCCTAGCTAATCGGTACAGGGCCTTTTCACCCTCCTTAGTGTCCAGCCTCTCATACAACTGGCTATACGCCTTATCTTTAGCCTTCGCCACCTCTCTCTTCACCTTACGCTTCATCTCCTTTTACTCCTGTCTACTTTCTTTGTCTCTCTGTCTATCCCACTTCTTCTTCGCCACCCTCTTTCTCTGTATACTCTCCTGGAAAATACACATGGTGTATGTGTCCATCAATTCATATTCCAAGTGCTAATCCAGGATGGGGCCGCAATGAGCCATGCCGAGCCACTGCGGAGCACACACGATAAACAATTTAGAGTTTGCATTTCACATAACTGCATGTCTTTGGTCCATTCGAGGGAACCAGAGAACCCGCTCAACCCACAGAAGAGGTGGGATTCAATGCCCCAGTCTTTAAGGAATGTGGCGACAGTGCTACGCACTGAGTCCACGTGCATTGACTAATAAATGCATTAAAAAATTAGAATCAAAAAGCAGCATAATGGTTAGAGAAATGTTAAAGGTAGCCAGCGCTTCCTTACAGGGGACATCTGGTATATACAATGTATATATCTCTCACCTAAGTGGGATAACCACATATGGATCTCGTCAATGTTATATACTAGGAAGCCACTCTGTACGGTACCTTGTTGGATTTCTTGCTAGTGGCTGAGCCGGGTCGGGTGTTACTGTTGAGCTGGGAGGAAGCGGAACTGTCTTCATCTTCATCTTCCTCTTCTTCATCAAAATTCATACTACTCGAAATACCTTTGCAGGTACAGGACATTTGTCAAAATACGTTCACGTGTATTCATTTAACAGGCACTTCCCTCCAAAGCCATGTACAGCAAGGCAGGTACAACACAAGCATACAGATGTTAAGGAGCTGACTTGGGGAAACGTGCAGCTAGGCTAAGATTCCAGTCAGGGACTATTAACAAGGGCAAGCTCGCATATGTACTAATTTACAACAAGATGTAGCCCTTTGATATACAATGACCATGTGTAACTGTGTGTTTGATGTGTTTGTGATGGATCATCCTATGATTATATACAGCTCTGCTGTCATTGTGGTAATCTTCCTGTTGGGTCCCAGCGTGGTACCAAGTTTGCTATTTGGTCTAAAATCCCCTGATCTAAGTTTATATAATTTAGATAACTGTTCCATGGCAAATCAACCACAGCCCAAGCTCAGAGCAGTGAGACCGCTGGACAGGAGACCGGCGTCTGTGGAGTCTGCGGTAATCAGCCCAGACATGCCTGCTTTCATAGGCCAGTCGCCAAAGACCCTCAAGCCAGAGTGACAGGGCATACAGGGTCTAGACAACAGCAGCCGGGGGCAGCATTGCCCCATTGTCCCAGTGCACCCTGGGAACCAAACCCGCCTGCCTCATGCTGTTAACAGTTGAACAGACGAATCGCCTACACAGTGACTTCAACAGAAATGTTTGCGTGTGAGGGTGAGGAGCAGGGCTGTCCACAGCGTCATGTTAGATCATGATATTTCTGCAGCAAGGTATCATGGGATATGACAGGGGAGAGGCTGTGATTACGGAGGGCACAAAGTCACATTTAAACAGATTCATGCTAATTACACAGGGGCTGAAAGTGCTTCCATTTTTATAAAAGCAACCCACAGCAAATGGCTGCTTTTACCAGAAGGTGTTGCTCCCTTCCCTATACAGGCTTTCATGGTATAACCAGTGTTTCTGCAGAGTACATGCATGCACCGCAGGGCTTGATAATAGAAGGTACCTTTCTTCAACATGGTCACCCTCAGGTCCTGCTTGGCATGCAGCTGGCCGCCTGCGGACGCTCCTCCCCCGCTTCCATTCCCGGACGGATGGCTAACCGTCAGGATCTGGATCTGACTGCCCAGGTCCAACGCTTCGTCAGCAGGGCCGTCAATTCCTGCCAGACAAGAATGCCACAACCACCAGCCCCTGTGAGCTATTCAGGTTTTGGTTGATACACATAAGCACAATGCTATAGATACTGTCACTTTCCCTCTGCTGTGCACACTGAACAAACGTTTCTGTTTAATGATGTTTCCAGACCTCGTTTCAGTGTGCTGGGTTTCTGTTTACTAGTTTTCTCACCTTGTTCTAGTGTGCCGGGTTTCTGTTTGGTTATATGTTTCATCACCTGCGTCAACTCTAAACAGTTTTGTTCATTAGCTACCACTAAGAACACTTCAACCTCTCAATACTGGGTAACGTTACATAATGCGGCATGACCTATCTACAGATGGAACATCACTTCAAAATACCAAACGAATAATAAATGACGTTATTTTAATTTAAACCATGGGGCTCGTGACATGCTCAGCTTTACCTCTTTATCCGGCAGCCTCCCTCCCTCCCTCCTTATCAAGAGCCCAGATTACCCAGTCTCAAATGTGAAGCCTAACATGCCCTCCTTAATGTCGACATCAGCAGTCAGAACATGCACGCACAGGCAGGATAACTACTCCCATCGAGGCAAATCAGGCGTCAAGTCATTAGAGCTTCAAAGATGCCTTCACATTCCTTAAAGTCTCAATGGGGGACAGAAATAATGTAGTGAGGATGAAATAATAAATGTGCTAAATGACCCTTTCCCTACCCACGGGAGCCAGTTGACCAGCTGATCGACTGATCGTTTTGTCACAACCGACACCTTGTTGTGAGTCCTCGTGATGCCCTGTGGATCAGGACTAACCATATGCAGGGTCACCGAGTCACACGGTCCGAGACGTTTTCCTGCATGTCATCGAACACGAGCGCCAACACACTTCGGGTTATTTCATGGGTGCTGGTATTGCTGCTGGGAGCCTAAAGGTGTTCCTTTACTGGTGGCGGACACGGTGTTTCCTCACCTCTGTGTTTCCCCTTCCTTTCCTTTTTTGTGCTGCCAGACTGCGGCGTGGAGGCGGCGGCCCGGGATTTTTTGCCGGAGAGTGGGACCTGGGAGTCTCCCTCCGCGTTCTCCTCCTCCTGTTCGGCCTCATGCACTGGGTAGAGTGTGAGAGTTAACAGAGGAGGAGGAGAGAGTTCAGGAGGCGCCAGGAAGTTACCAGCTAATTTAAGGAAGAAAGATGAGTTAAATTAGGACGACAATGAGAAAAAAACACTGGGAAACACAGAACAGGGACTCACACTACAGCACTTCAACCTGCTCTTTATGGCAGCAGTGACCCATGTTACACACTTGGCCGTACCTCCTCAGTCACACTCTATCAATACGCACTGACGAGCAACTCCCTGCTTTACCAAACTACGGTCCCTCTCGCTGCAGCCCCGAATGGACCAATAATTATGGCTACATGTCAACAAGCACGGCACTCCGAGAGCCCCACGAGGAGCAGTGGCACAGCCCCGGATGGAGGCCTCTTGGTAACGTCCGCCAGTGCCGTGCGCCGAAAGTCATCCGTAACCTGGAGCCGTTCCCGGTCGTCCATAGTGCCTTGTCTTGGAAGTCCATTTCAGATGAAATTATGTCAAACAAGAGGAGGAGGGAAAGGGGCGATCGATTTATCATCCTCGTGTGGAAATAATGTGGCAAGGCTGGGGAAGCAGAAGAGTGGAAAAAGATTGATTGTTTGCTTTTTAAATGTCACGGTGCCGCTCTTTGGTTTTTTGGAACAGCAGTGCTTTACACCAGGGGAATTCAGCTGTGCTGTTTGCCAGCACAAACCGAGGGACGGGCTCTGAAGCCTCGGCCTAAATCAGCTCAGCCATCTGGGTATCCTTATCCCAACATGTCATGCCAGTACACTTCCAATGTCAGTGACTATGAACTTCACTGTTCTTCTGTACTCAGCTATTGACATTTTCACTGCAGTCAGTCTGAGTGTGTTCTGTCCTAAGATCTCAGTATGCCTACAGCTATTCACTATCGATGTAAAAAAGTTTTTTCTTGCCTTATATTTGCTCTAGTTGATGCAGCATCAAAATCACAAGACTCGAAGAACAAGACATAAGCACGTCTAGGTCAGGTTGTAAAACATCAGTGACCTTGGGTGAAAAGATAATAAACATGGAGGCAGGTAAACAGAAGATCATTCAAGCTGGGGTATAAATAGAGTGCTACCGTCTGTCTGGTGAAGCAGAGATGGCAAGCTGGCCAGGGTAACCACTGAGTCCCACACAGGAGCTTGCCGTTGTACCTTTAAGAAAAAATGCTTCAAGGAAACGTATACGAATGGTTAAAAACTGTAATGTGCCTTGGACAAAAGCTCCAGGTCAGCAAACAAATGTAAATGCAAATTCAGCCTGAGGGAAACATTTAAGTGAATGTATTCTGCCCAAACCTGTACTACACAAGCTCATAGTCAATTCAAGAACTCCCAGCAAATGTGGTAACTGAACAAACTGCCATCTTTTCCCCATAGGACAGAGTGTATAAGTCAGCCAGGGGGTCCTGCCAGTGGCTGCACATGGAAGCTTGGCTAACCCGCCGGGGATCTGTCAGTTCCTGGTCACGCGGCAGCAGATGCTGTGCCTCTGCTCTGATTGCCCATAGAAATCAATGGATGGTCCCAACAAGGTTAGAAATACGAAAGTGTGTGTGTGTGTGTGTGTGTGTGTGTGTGTGTGTGTGTGTGTAGTGAAGTACCTGTGGTGGACCCAGCCTGACATTTTTTGTAAGGGTCCCCCAAGGTGTGGGCCTGATTTGTCCTGTGTCTTGGAAGATGAAGGTCCACTCCTGCACATCCCTTACCAGCTGTCAGAAGTGGGCACCCCAGGCGGCAAAACACTAAGTCAGAGACCCCTAAATTAAGACTGCCCCAGAGTGGAAATGGTGGGGTAATTCATCACTCTGAACCTAAATTGTTTTTCCCTCCCTTGTGGGTGCTATCTCCCTTTGGCTCAAATCAGCTTTGAAACAGACTCATACAGAAGCAGCAGGCGGTGCCCTTCGAGCGGCCCGGACACACGGGGACACACTCGGAAGAAATGGGTGGGACTTTAGCAGAGAACTCTGCCTAGGAAATGACAGAGGGCGTCTGCTGCACGTGGGGGGCTCGGGTTTGGTGCCAGACTGATTTTTCCTCTTGGTCCCATGGACGTCTGGAATGTCACGAGCTGCTGAAGGACCCCAGGATGGCTAGACTTTTAGCTCACTGTGCAGTCGGAAATGGAGTTTGTCACTGCAAACTCTGCTCCCTGCTATCTGCTCGGGACCATCAGCCAGCACTCAGGAAGCAAGGATCAATGTAATTTGCAGATCTAATGTCTCTCCCAAAAAACAGAAACAAGATCACGACCTTCATCAAACAGAATTGATCATGGGTAGATTATGGACTGTCAGAGCTTTTCCCCCGCTGGGATTTAGTGGATTGAATTAGCGGATTAGCAGATGTCGAACGCCGCTCTACAAAACAGTACAAAGATTAGGGCAGCCAAGCCATCTCCTGCAGTATGGCGTCTCTAGGGCCAGCACCAAAAATCAATAAGATAATGGGTTTAGAAAGCTGTCTTCGTTACAAAATCTCCTTTTGCCTTTTTTCATTCTTTTAGACCGCAGGTCCTTCCTAGAGTGGCACGCTAATGACACCCTTTAACGACGCCCTTTACCTTGATAAATGGTGCTGCTGTTGCTGCTGAGGTAGGACTCGACCAGCGGCGCCTGCTCCTCGCACTGCTTGGTCCTGCGGACGCGTGAGCGCCCGTCGGCGTTGGCCTGCACCATCAGGGGCTCCTGCCGCTTCTTCTTCTGCTTCTGCTCAAGCAGGGCACGCTGCAACACACCCACAATTAAATAATTAATTGTGACTACACAGAAGAGCACACCACCTATGGAAACCAGCACATACTTCTGATGGGGTTCACACATCATGGGACACCTATGGATCCTCATATACTGGGGTGGTGATGTGGCTTATTGGATTCACTGGCTATGCCTGTGATTGAAAGGTCACAGGATCAAGTCCTGCAGCTGCTGAGAGTGCTCCTATTGCTGTTGGGCCCATGAGCGAGGCCCTTACCCAGGATTGCTCTAGGAACACTAGTCACTGGCTAACCCTGTATACTGACTAAGCCAAGTGCTCTCAACTTGGTGAAACAGATGGGAAAAAGCACAAAAACTATGAATTTCCCTGCAGGGATCAATAAAGTACTTATTATTGTTATTATGTTAGTATAAAAATATGAAGTCCATACAAGGAATAAATTCCAGGGAACCCATAAGCCCAGCACATCTCCCTGATTGACTCACTCATCCTGGACAGCATTTCTGAGGCCTGTTGATTGACTCCAGCATTCACACCTGACCTCAGTCCTCTTTCACAGAAGCTAACTGTTTTCCCTTCCCTTTTCTGACACATAACATTTTATCTAGCTCCCTTGAAGTCACTATTAGGAGCAAAGCTCTACTCGACCAGAAACATCCATAGGCAACTGCAGTTTCGAAACCTTCTGCTCCTATTTTAGGTACTGAACCAAGTGTGGCGGCCCCTGTAATATTTCAAATAAGATGGAGAGACAAGGGCTCCTAGACTGAAATGCAAGACCTGGCGTGGTATGTGAATGGGAGCATGATCAGACGGACCAGGCAGTTTCCACAGCCAGTGGCGTGATGGCAGAAAACATGCGGCGTGCACATGTACCACCTCTTCCATCTCGTCCATTTCACAGTAGTTCCTGGCGCTGTTGCAAGGGACACAATGTTCTTTACAAAGCCCCCCAGCACCCCCCCCCCAAAAAAAAAAGCCTTTACGTCAATAGAATAGTACCGGCATTTTGATTACAGCTTAGAAGAGTTACTGTGATAGATATAGATTATATTTTTAGTTTTGAGAAATGGGAAATGTTATAAAATCACAACTAGGTACTGATGTGAAAAATGAGGTTTCAAATCCTGCGGTGGGTAGAAGTATCTTGAACTACTCACACCCACCATGGGTTTTGAAGCCTCATTTAGTACCAGCATTGATAGGTTAAAGAAACTCCCACCCACCACAGGTTTTGATACTCCCACCCACAGCACCAGCATTGATTGGTTAAAGAAACTCCCACCCACCACAGGTTTTGATACTCCCACCCACAGCACCAGCATTGATTGGTTAAAGAAACTCCCACCCACCACAGGTTTTGATACTCCCACCCACAGCACCAGCATTGATTGGTTAGTATAGGATACCCCCCCACCCTACAAACACCAAGCTCTGAGCAGCTCTTACTATGCTTAACTGTAGTGAAACATTCCCAGAGTCTGACTTTGATGTCTCACAGCGGCACCATTCAGCTGAATGACCATCCTTGCATGTGTCTCCGGTGCCCTGTGAGTTCCCACTCCAGGGGGCTTTTAAAGACAGCTCCTGCAAGATTATTCCCAGCAGTCAGAGACTGAATATGCACACCCAAATGCCATCCGCATGGTAATATTCACCTCAGGTAGGGGATCAAAACGCGAGAAGACAAGCCCTCCAGCAACCGTCTGTCCCAAAACCACTAAAGACAGTGCATTAATCAGCTCTTCTGCACACGTGTGGCCCCTCCATTCACTGGCAGAAAGACTTTATGTCCCTGCCTGCTACCATCTCCACCTCGTATTCTTCCCGTGTCTTGCCATGTCTGTCCATGTCTGCCCAACCTTGCAGGGCTCAGTGCACACTTGCAGGCAGTGTGAGGTTCAGACTACACACTGCAGTTGTAGCTACTGGGTGAACAGGATTAGGCTACGGTAATGAGCAAGTATCCTTGGAAAACTGCCTGGTGAGGGTAGACCCACAAGAAGACCTGAAAAGTCATCGAACAGACGGCAATTTCAACAGTGTGTGTTGATTATGACCTGGAAAGATGGGACACAGAATCTTAGTCGCTCCCTTCTTACTGAAAAAAGGAACTCACTGTTACCATTTCCTGTCCTTTCATTTTGTTTTGTACAGCAGAGCCATCACAGACCTTAAATTAGTTACAGGGAGAAAATATGCTTATGATTGCTTCCAATAACTCTTAAAGCCACCCTGTTCACATCTGATCATGTAAAAACATGAAGTGGTCAGGTGAATTTCTATCTATTTTCATGTGAAAATCCGCCATTTTCTATTTTATAAATTTTGAGCTATCTGTATTTGCTGTGTAGCATAATGGCACAAAGTGCATGCTAAAACATACCCTTCAATGTGAATCAAAATAAAATCACCGAAGGATGAAACAAATTTGAATTCATCTCGGACTGTGTCAGTCCCTCAAACACTAATAAGAAAACAAAGTTAATGATGAACTGGGGTAAAACTCAAAACACTTTAACAATCTTTAGTAGGGTTAATTCTCCACATAAAACAACACGGGCCAAGTAAAATCTTCTCTAGTTGTCTTGGGCATAATTTGCCGAAAGATTAATTTGCATTTGTGATGATCCATTGATTCCTCGAAACCCTGGAGACTGAATGTAGTTACCCACTTCCCCGTAAATGCACCCACCCACACACGCACGCACGCACGCACGTTATAAGTGCTGTGGGTACAGCAATGATTGTACCAAAAGGCAAACGTGGAACCATATGCTCCATGTGCTGCCAAAGAGGCATGGCCCCAGTATCTACAATGTCAACACCCTGTGTTACCCCAGAATTCTTTATTCTCCAAGGACAACATGTAAAATGTTCTGTCTTAGTGCAGGTGACAACACAGAACATATAACATACAATCCCCCCCTCCTCCCCCTTCCCAGTGACGTCAGGTCTACATGCGGGGAGAACCAACAGCCAATGATTTTCTCTGCACACTTTACAATGCAATATAGTCTCTGCTTAGAGCACTAGTTTCCAAACTGGGGGATGTGGTTTCAATGGCGGGGTGTTGTGTGTGTGTGTGTGTGTGTGTGTGTGTGTGTGTGTGTGTGTGTGTGTGTGTGTGTGTGTGTCCATGTAATTATCACATTGTGGGAACATGATGTCCCCTGGAGGAATGAAAACCTGTTACTTTTTTACCTCACGGGGACATACAGTATGTCAGATCCCCACAAGGAAAAACTTAATTTTATAAAAATCTGTGAATGCAATTACAAACGTAAATAGCCTAAAGTCTTATATGTTGTTGGATATTTATGGTTAAAGTTAGGGCTGGGTAAGGTAAAATTAGAGTTAATAGAAATGAATGGAACATCCCTACAGCATTATAAATATACAACTGTGTGTGCACATGCTAATTTAATTTGTGTGTCTGTTGGGCTTTAAAATATTCCTATTGGAAAAGCGGCGTCGATAGAAAATGTTTGGGAATCTTAGCTTGTGATGATGAGGAGCCAAACCAGACGAAGCTGGAGGATTTGATGACAGGATTTATTATGACTCTGTAGACCTGAACCAGCAGTGCCTTTGACAGCTTGCGATTCTAAAGCTGCCACAAAAAAGAATATGCACCACTAGGCCTTTCTGGTTATACTGATGCTGTTCTTGACCTCACTTAAGGTGGTGTTGTATGCTGGTGCCAGAAACCTGAATGGCCAAGCTTTGGTGACCGTGATGCCACGTGCAGTCGGTGACCAACTCTACCCTTTGTATGTGTTCAGCTCCAGACTGTTTACGCCACGCCATGAGACCAGCTGACGGTAAATGAAATCATCAGCATTTATGATGAGTCTAACCATGATGGTGTTGCCTGAGAGTTCTGATAATTCCACTTTTTGAATTACAGTCCTTAGTGGCATAATGAGTACAGCGATAGAGAGAGTCCAAAGCATCTTAGAGCACCAGGGCACAGCAAGACAGGGGATTGAGACCCCAAGATCAGGCTGGTATGATTGAAGTCTCCTATGATGATATGTGCAGGGTCTCTGGGATTTCAGTTCTACCTCCCCAATTTGATTGTTGTACTAGTGTCCACTGGCCATAGTACACTGATGCCAATTCATGGGGAGAGTAGAACAGCTTACACTTCATTATGTAACTTTCCAGCTGAAGAGAGCACATTTATATTAAAACAAGCTCATCTCAGCACCATATTTAGTCAATATAAAAACATATTCCTCCACCTCTGCTTTCCTGGCTGATTTTGACCACCAACATAGAAAAACCTAGTCGTTCCACTGCCGTATCAGGTATTGTTTCAGCGAAGGTCACAGAAGGTCACATTTTGGTAGTTAAAGTCCTTCAGCATTCTTAACAGCAGATGCAGTTCATCCATTTTGTTGCTGAGTGAGTGCAAGCTGGACAGAAATAAATGCTACTTGGAAGCCGGGTCTCTGCAGACATGCAAGGTAGCTGCTTGGTTTTTCACCGGCTCTCCGCTTGCTTGTAGAATTTTCTCAGGAACACTCAGATGCTCCAATAAGAAGGAATTTCTTAAATATACGGTAATAAGCTTCAAACATGTGGGACCTCGTTTTCTGTTGTATGTAGTAAGAAAAATGCCACTGTGTGCGAGTTCAACGAAGAAGAAAAACACGAGCTAACCAAATAAAAAATAATAGACAAAGTCACTTTCTTTTAGTCAATATAAGTTGAAACTTACACAGGTAAATGTTGGATTAGGACAGTGGTTCTGAAACTTTTTTACTGTGTAACAGCATTCATCGCTTTCAACATATTTTCTCAAAATTGTTTTAAAGCCATTTTTGTGCAGAGAGGCAATCAGCTCCCTGAGAGAAACCTGAACATTTGCTCTGCAAAAATTATACCTTTAATCCCCGCATGTTTTCAGTGACTGGTGTGGGCTTGCTTTGTGCTGCAGATCTTCTCAAATCGGGGTTGCAGATGTGAGACTG